>LQRL01183839.1:28297-39635 GCA_001703475.1 Hydroides elegans
ACTAATTTGGCGTCCTTTAAAATTTGATGTCAATGTGCATTACAATATCATGAGTATAAATTGTGGATTCAGATGAAGTGAGTTGCAAATAAAATCTTTGTTGGGAAACATACAGCGCAATTTCTTTCTGGGAGATCAGAAAGGGAGAGACCGTCCTTTTCTGCCGATGAGACCATTTCCTTGTGGATCTTTTCCATCCAATCTCTCCTTTCCTCTGTATCACTGTTTAAATGGAGAACAATTATGAATATATATAAATTATGTGAATATTCCTATACAATGTAAAAATAATCATGATAAATAATACGGATTAATTTAAATTTTAAACCATTTTCTTCCATCTTTACTTAAGGCATCTTCTTGGTTGTGTTTATATTTATTTCAAGGTTATGATATGCATTGCTTATATATCAATATATATGATATTTCTTATTATACATTATGCATTTATGAAATAATTAACTTGAATGTAACATGCTTTGAAGAAAAACGTGCATCCTTTACCTTGTGACTATCTCTACAAGGAGATCCTTGCTCGTCAGATAAAACACGTTGTTCATATCTAAGTTCAATCCGTAACCGATCTAAAGCAAACAAACGAAACGTCATTTATACATAGATATATAAATTCATATAGATACATGAATATGTTATATTTATTCTTGATAAATGTAGCGTCATAATTATATACATGTAGTTTTGAAAATAAGATATACACTGTGCTTGACGACATATATGCCTTTTTTGAAAACAAAAATAGAAGGATGTACCACAAAGAGGAGATATTTGTATACTTATTTATATAGTCTGTATGTAAACGAAATTCAAAGTTAAGATATAGCAAAAAATAAAGATTAAAATTATTGAAATATATCATACCTTAGTTTGATGCAGATTGAAGGAATATTTCACTTTGAACCGTGAGGCACCCGGAACCCATGACTCTGAGCTGATTAGAAGCAAGTCGTTGAACTGAAACGAAATGAATCGATGGAACATGTAGACTCTAAGTCTTCCCATGAAATGATTCGGGCGAGGAACCGAAAGTATATAAATCAATAACCTGCCAAGGAGTTATATAAAATACGTAGGTATAAACCTTGTTTTAGGCCGTGGTTACCTTTAAGTTTTATAACGCAGGCTAGTTTGTCGTGCGTTCTTGTGTATTCTTATGATAATTTCAAAACGCACTTTGTGTTTTCAAATAGGAATGCATTGGAAAGCAACCTCCATTTTCACATTCTTCTTTTCTCATTCAACTCTTGAATTTGTCTTTTTCAGTTTTTTTCTTACATATTTTATAAATTTACTATCACAAGTAGCAAATATGACTTCATGTTCTTATAAATATACTGCTTACCACATGTATCATTTTCTCTGATATCTTGCCACTCCTGGGGTTGATGACCTTGAGTTTGGTTTTGTGTTTGAGACATCGGTCCGGATGCACGATGTTCGGACCTCCTTCGAATTGGTGCTGAAGCTGTGTCAGTTCAATCACCCGGGACTGGAAAAGAAATGAATTGAACATTTCACAATCGATAATTCTTCGAAATATAAAAAAAGGCAAAGGGCCATAACCAGAATTGTTAGTTATCCATTGAATAAGGAATGATTATACCAAAACTTGAATTCGAACGGGAATTATTTCAACCCATTCCTTTCCAGAGATGAATAACCTTATTTTTCTCTCTAAATTACTTTTTACGTCACATCCGAATCGGATCATATTGCCTTGAAAAAATAGGTTTAAACCATTTTATTAACATGAATGATATTATTTTATACGGGATAATTTTCCATTATTTCAAAACTGGCGGATGATTTGGATATAAGTTAAGTGTTTAAATAGATTAAACGTCAATTGATATAAAACATGAATACCAATGCTTACATCTCGTTTCATCATTTCTTCGAAATGCGAAGCTGCCTCTGCCACTAGACTCATTGCCTCTGGAAATAAAATGAAATATTTGTTATATAGTTTATGTACCTATTTAAATGCTTTAAAATTCATTGACACAAGTGAGTATCATTTCATATGAAATATGTTTATTAATGTTTGCTGAAGAAACAGCAGGATTTTAATTTGAGCTACGAATTACAAAATTTCACATCAAGTTATTAAGTAAAACTAGACTACATGACATTGAAAAGGACTGAATTTATTGCACATGCGGATATTGCTTTATATGACACGATATCAAGAAACATGTTTAGGGGTAATTTTGACGCGACGTTCCGAAGACGCTGTTTTGAGTTATTTTAAAAAGCCTATATTTTTACAACGTTTCAATAACGTTTCGTGGTGTAACAACGCATGTACTCATGCCTTTGTCTTTTTTTTTATTTTTGAGATGAGCTATACGCCGATACATGACACCAAAAGCAAATTCAGGCCAAAGTCATTATCTATACACACGCGAGTACACTCATCTATTAGACCTTTAACTTATCAATAATGACAGCGTCGGAGCAATAAGTTAACAGCATTCTTATGCTTACTCTCTGAATCTTCCCTGTCTGGTGAATCCTGTGGCAGCTTTTTCAAGTAATCTGTAGCAAACATGAAAAAACACAAAGATAATCAGAAACCATGTAGAATCTATCATTGCTGCAGGAGTTCTGACATGCCATAATGGGTTGTACATGTACATGCATTAAGATTAATTGGTCAGATATAGGTCAGATTCATATAGCAAAACAGGAGAAGGGAAAAAATATGGTGGGTTTCGGGTCGAGGCAAATATGCGAATAATTTACTTGATTTCAAAGTTGGTAGCCAAGATAAAATCATTTCATAGGGACATTGTATGTTTATGCACACTTAATTAATCATGATAATGAGCACTATTCGATTTGAGTTATTTTGATTTAATATCACTTTACTTTTTATGATTACCATGCGTACAAACGGATTTACATGGATTTCATATCTCATATGAACTATTGAGGTCCTTATTGTTATTTTTTCAGATAATTTGATATGGTATATAATATTTTTTCTCCTCGAAATGTGAGGCATACTTACCTCTGAGTAGAAGTTCATATCTTGGAACTCGCTGAACTGGTTCTAGCATATGAGCCTGAACTTTCAATCTGGAGTAATCAGCATTAACCTGCAAAAAAAAAACATTCAATCATAACTTATCGTACTACCGTATTTCGTATAGGGCGATATGTCTTTTGCAAGGAGTGGGCGCTAAAGTGCGCCGAGGCCCCACCAATCCACCAAGCCCCAACATAAATAAATTATAGGCCTATGTACATTTTTTATTATACTTGTAGGATCGGAAGAGATTTGAGAACATAATATACTTTAACATGTTCGTGTGCCTATAACGATAAAATATTACTGTTAGTTGAAACTCATAAAGATAGATTATTGGAATGCAGTTATATAATCTATACGTATGTCTTATGAATTTAAATATATTTCATTCATTCCTGTATATGGATAGACATGTTGACGTTTGAGTCAGACACTATGCAGGGAGTAATAAAGATATAGCACCGCGGTGAGCAATAAAAAGGAACCCACTCTTACCTCTGCTTCCTTCATATGTTTTTCGAAGGCACTATTTTTCTGGCGCCAGGTTATAAGGAGGTTATTGGCCGTCTCATAATTCTTGACATACTCGGTGTAGAGTTTTAGGAATGGTGTAAGTTTCTTCATGATATCACCGATTTTGCTGATCTTTTCCCTGAAAGAAGGTGAAAAAAACCTATGCATATATAATCATTTAATACATGAATTACGATATACTTTTTCATTTCTGCGTCATTGGAATATCGATAATGAAACTACCGGTATATGTATTTTTGGCATACGCTGAATAAAAATGGTATTTGTTTTATTTGGCTAAAATTTTAAGAATTTATATTCAAACAAATTTCCACTTTCATTTTTATTTGTAATCTAAAGTTAATAGTGTACATATCAAAACAGTTTTTGTGACTATCTATTTCATTACTTTGCAAAAGCCTTTTATTTGAAAAAAAAAACTTAGTCGAAAAACTTCTAAATAACTAGCCAGATAGCTAGTAAAATAACACGAAAGGCAAGTTATTAGCAAAAACCACTACAAAAAATACAACAATTAATTGATATATACACAAACACCAAAGAAAGATCAGAACTAATTACCATGTTAGACAATTGCATTACATTTCACAAGGGCCTTTGATAGAAATATACCTTGATATATATACATTTCCCCTGAAAGTAACAACAAACATGTCGACGTTTTGTTCAGAGTATTCCGACCTTCTTCCCTGATCAAGATCAACAGCTTCACATAGTGCCAATATATTCTCATAAGTAATTGCTTTGCCCACAAATTATTAGTTCGCTGGGATATGGAAAGGTGTTAGGTATGCGAAATACCACTCGCGTAGTGGGTACTGGTAAGGATCTTCGCATGAATTCTAAGTAGTATTTTTTTCTACATCCAGATACAATGTACATACATAGTTATCATGACTATAAAGCTGATCTCACTTTTTGATTTTCTGAAAAGTGTTAGTTGTTTATCATGCCTTTGATGAATCAGAACGATCGAGTTTAGCTGTTTTATTGAGGTATCATTAGTAGAACAAGATATATCTTTATCTCAGTTTTCGCATGATACACACGTGTAAAAAGTGAATAAAACGATAAAATGCTTCCCACCACAAAACTTTTATTCCACCGAACCTAGCTACAGTTACAATTATGATAATAATGAATACCAATAAAAAACATCATTTAAGGGTCAAATGTAAACCAACCTCTTTTCGGTTTGTACAAAGAAATCATCATATGTAGCTATGCAGCACTCGAAGAGAACCAAATGAACTATTCAAATATGATTCCTCTGCATTCCCTAGTTCTCAATTTGTGAAAGACTCCCTATATCAAATGCTGAACTGCTCGATAAAACCAATTATGTAAACGGATATTATCATTTTTTTTTTGCAATAAGTTAAAACACAAATCCATATTTCAAACAAGATCGTCCACTTGTTGGTTCAAATCAATAAATAAATAAAAGCTAGTCGGAATATATACATGTACGTATAGGTACTCAAAACCGACATGTTCATCCATGGGTGTTCCTTTTACATAGGAACTCAATTGGCACCAAGCAGTCCCTTGATATTATACAAGAAGTTGGTATAACCTTTGAACGTCGAAACATAATATCAACGGAACTATAGAAACCGACATGTAGCCGGTGGTTCAACCAAAATAAAACAAGGAAAAATATATTTAGGAGTAATCTGAAACTGCTTTTAAGAAACTTAATGTAGAAAATGTGGTGCAATCGACAAAAGCTTTAACATTGCATCAATCCTGATGCAAACTCGAACTTCCAAGGTTTCGACACATTAAACATGAAAACCCTTCATATATCAACGTGACGACGTTTTCTTAACGTCCTAATATAATTCTCATATGATTTCAATGATCTCTGCCCAATGGGTTTGTTATGCAATCATAAAGCAACACCTACCAGTTTTCTATTCGGGTTTGCAGTTCAGGTAACAGGTTGTCGTGGTGAAATTGATGAATGACTTCGATGTTTTGGAACATAGCCTTAGCAACGTCATTCGAAAGAAGTGACGCGGTTTCGTTCTTCAGCTGTTTAAAGCATAAAATAAATACCGGTGGTTATGATAATAAAAGATAATTTTTTCAATGAGTAAATTCATGACATATTTAAAATAAGGTACATGTATAAGAAATATGTATATATTATACTTTTTAAAAACTAAACAAAAACATAATGAAATTCCAGGTGTTCTCCATTTGAAAATATTTTTTGTAGACTAAGTAAGACCAGTCAAGAAGTCTATAAAAACCTTGGTTCTACGGAGCAATAGACAATTGATTATTGCAATGCAAAAAAAAACTTAATGCCCTGATATTAACCCGTTCTGGCATAGTATCAATGCACAATAATTTCTTCCGCAATCCCTTTTTATTATCATCCATTTCCCATGCGTCATCGAATTGTCCTGCTTAACTTCCATTTCTACTCACAATGACAAGGACGCCCAGTCGCTTGACGTATTGCTCTTCGGTTGTCATTAATTCATTGGCTATGTTGTAGAGTCGCCGCTGCCGCTGCAATCATAATAAAAACACACCATATAACGGAAACTCGCAGAATATTTATTATATATATATAATTTTGAAACATAGTTTTTCACATTTCATACAAAATTATAGTCGTTTATACATGGATTCAGCTTCAATTTATGTTTGAATGTGTTCGTACGTCATTAGACGACGTGACGCGAAGCGCGATATTCTTAGCCTCATGATAAACGTTTACCAGACCTGATGCGTTCATTATAGCTCATATATTTCATTTACTTAAGGGCGTCGAGTGGCGTATTCACCTGATGTCAATGTGTTATGTGTCCGTTTTTATTATGATTTTACCATGTAGAACTATATGCTATCCATCGGAATTCGTTCAAATTAAGCAGCATCACAAGTAATGTGGTCAATCCTATTTTAGCGATCGCAATAAACATTTATTAACAGGAGATTGAATGTCAAATAAGGGCTGTATATTTGCTCGCTCTTGCATACTAACTAGTCACATGAGGAGATAAATCTAGGTTCGCTTGATTTGTGATATTCAACAGGATTTTTGATCATCATACAAAATGCCAAAGCAAATACAGACCAGAAATGGTTTTGGCTTGTGTGAAACATTCGTCATTTGAGCTGAGTTATAGCCACTCAATTTATCATCTTTTTTTGATCGTGAGTTAAAATGAGAATACCATTGATCTTATCCAAATCGAAATCGCCATGTATTTCTTTTTTTTTATAATGAAGATAAACATCGACATTGCATACGAGGAAGAATAAAAATTTGCACTTTGTCATCCAATACAAACTTAATTCCCTATACAATGCAATATCAATATTTTCTATACGTAAAGAAAACGAAAGCAAATAAATCCTTAACCATTAACGATTAATGAAAAGGAAAAAGCGATTGCATGTGTCTATGTAGACTCTTCTATCCGAGAAAGAAAGTTGGACAACTCGAAATGATAGAGTCTAGGTTCTATGTCTGCTATGTTCTAAAAAGGTGAGAGCGAGTATAAGTGTGTATGATGAAGAATAGAAACAGATAATAACATGAATTGATGAACCCTTAATCAACCTAACTGACCCAATGTGTCCATAAAAGCTCCAGACCCTTAATTAAGTACATTAAACTATACACTTACCGCTGAATCATCATCCCCACCCGCAGGTTTCACAACATCATCATCCCCTGGCTCCTCCGCTTTATCCACTGTACTCTCTCTTCCCGGCCTTGGAGCACTGTTTTTGGGTGTATCACCGGATGTTAACGTATTCCAAACAAAGCTAACTGTTGACCTGAGAAGTATCCACACTTGTTGTGACATGGTTGATACAACCGAGTATAGAAACGTACCGAGTAGCGACATATTGGTAATACTGTCATTGATACCTTCTTCTTCTTCCTCTTTTTCAGAAGAAGGATTCGGTTCAATAATGTCATCATTTTGATGATCCTGTACTGTGATATCTTTATCCTGATCACCGTCATCATCATCGTGTATCGATGGCTGTTTCTCAAGAGTCCTTTTCCTCACAGTAGATTCTTTATCCATAGATTCCATATCCCACTCGTCCTGCGCTATTTCCTTTGACGCTCTACTCGAATCACTACCTTTACGCTTTCCGATCATTTTACGGATCGTGCGACGCTTGAACGAATGGCGCTCTAGCTTCGTCGAAGCGCTAGATTCTTCTTTTACCATGGTTTCCTCTGTTTCCGGTTTCACATCGTCAGTTGAGTCGTCAGTTTTTGTTACTTCCGGTTCGCACGTTCCTGTGACGTCATTTGTAGAGACGTTTGTGATTGTTTCGTTTTCTTCCTTGGAAGAAGGTTCTTAATAAAAGAACAGAGATAAATGTAATTATGTGTGTATTAAAAAGGAACCTGCAAATCCATACTTATGGTTATACATGTATGAGTAATAATAAGCAATATTGATTTATATAACTGTAGAGCGCTACTTCCTCAATCTGCCCTAAATCGTTTTTTGATTGTGTCATATTTAACATGATATGACACATATATATATTGTATGATTTTGCATACATTGCAGTAAAGACATGATTTATCAATGTAAACATACTCAGATATGAAATATATAATATCAAATGAAGTTTATTGTGAATAACATAATTATATCTGTAATTTATAACTTAAACACCTCACCACATAAAACAAGTTTAAAGGCATTAACTGTGATATTTTATCTTTATCATAACAAGTCTGAATATGCTGTTAAATAACTCATAACAAATAAAATTAGGTTATCCTTATTACTGAACAAAGTGCGCTAACTTATCACAGTTGTGGACATACATGTACATCATTAACTGAGTGTTGTGTTTTGAGATCCACATTTGTGCAACTATCATAGAATGTTACAACAAAATAAACATGTACTCCTATCGGTACACATACGATTAACCTATATACTATAAACGCTGCTGTATACCTTTTGTGCATGAAATCGATAGAAATTGATTTAATGCTATCTATCCATGTTGGTATAAAGTTAGTATACTAATCTCAAGAATTCACTCCAAATGATCTTATCCAAAAAACTACCAATATCAAAAGAGTAGTATGTTCAGCTAATGAATGATATCATTCACGAAAATACTCTCCTTATTGAAAGGAACAAATAGCTTTTTGTCAAATAAATATTGCCCACTTACAATATCAGCTATATCTCTCAATAATAGTTCTGTTTATGTACAGATCATAACGTTTTCTGTGCAATCTGTACAAAGCTGTATTGTATCTTCCTGAATGATTATGATATGTGCTGATTCTCTTCAGTTTATTTGCTCGTTTATGTCACATCATAAAAAGAGATTGGGTAACTTGTTTCTAAGTTCCGTTTCCTTAGTCAAGATGTGTTCCGTTTGTGTTCTAAAATTAGTCATTCTGCTTTTGTTTTTCGAGTCGTTTTTATTCTAATTTTACACTAACTATTCTAGTCCAATGTTGCAGTTTCAGATAACACGAGAACAGTTTCCTGTAAAAGTTGGAGGCTTCCTTGTTAGCAACTGATAACTCTTTAAATCATTTTACGATCAGAAACGGTAGAATGCATCAGAAGCCGTATTTTCAAGTTAATAACAAGTAGCTTTACATCGTCCAATTTATATGAAGCAATTTATAGTCAAATAGACGTGATTTGAATGGTAAACTCCTAATATAATTCAGACCCAACTTCTTTCGAAATACCAATTAATCCATCCATATAACACTTTCGAAATGGAATCCTGTAGTTATGGATTCCTTTTGACTACTTCTGCCACTCTTGCTGCTCTCTAACATTCTCAGGGACAATGGACATACACGAAGGTTCGCAAATAGTACTAGAGCCCCTCCTAGGATCAACGGCATCCAATCGATAAAAATGCCAGGAATAACATTGGCCATGTGAATGCCCCTGATTGATACCAGGCCGCCAAAAGGCGTATTGTATTGCCTTGACCAATTGTGTTGTGCTTTTGTTTTGGCTATGCGATCTCATTATCTGGCGTTGACTGATAGTGATTAAAATTGTACACAGTCTACCAAAAGTCGCATATGTGATCGAAGCCTACTGAATATCGAAATCAAAACATGCACTGAAAACGTTAGTTTTACACGGAAACATTTCCTGAATTGGCGATGTAATGTCAAACCAATGTAAAATACAATGAAATGTGACCTGGTATATGTCGATGCATGGATTAGTTTCCAATGTGAGAAGTGCAAACAAAGTTGAAAAACTTCAGTTGAAACTTAAAGCGAAATCCTTGTATAATTCACTTAGACTTGTGTGCGATCTAAATAAGAGTGACATGATTTTAATACAAAACGAAAGTCATTATATATTAATTCCTATAAATATGAATCTTACTGGGGTATTGAGAAGAATACCATCAATGTCTAGAATTTTTGCGAGTATTTTAAATATAGTCACTAGTTTTCACTACTTTTCAACAAAAAATGGAAGTAGTATGTTGTCAAAATCTTTTAAATGGTTATTTCATACAAACAAAATATAAATAGAAAATATCAACTGTGTTAATGAAAGAGCCGAAAACCTATAATCATAAATCTTAAGCCATGAGCGCAAGGCCATTCAAGTACAAGTGACAATGAAACCGTCCCCCTTTCGACAAAGTGCATAGGTTAACATGCAATGTGTTATTAGAAACAACGATTATTTCAAAGTTTCAACACAAATTAACAGAATATGAGAAATGTCAAATCAAAATTCATATTAATAAAATAGGGTTTATGCATAACGATTTTTTCGACATATATCATCTAATATTTACGTCAAAAGCAGATTCAAAAGACATGGCAACGTCGTGTCGCCGTCGGACGACGTCCTGCCAAGACAAGGTTGGTACAAAATATCACTTAATCGTCACCAATGACTTTTTTTTGCATTAGGTAACCTTGAAAAACTACATCAGGGACCCAATACAATGACACATGCACCATTACACTCTGACTGTGAATAAGCTTCAAAAGAAACGATTGGAATGCATGTTATTACTGTGACATTCCAGCCTTTGATTCTAAAGGAGACAATTAAAATGTAATAAATGGTAGATTCTACCTCTAAAAATGAGCATAAACGTATTTTGGAATAATATTTTTTTTTTCAAATTTCAAAGAAAATGGTTCGTTATCAGGAAAAGGCATTTGATTCCGACATCAAATATGCATGTAGATATCAACTTAGAAATATGACTTATTATGTGAATCCCATTTATATCATTAGAATTTTCCACTCTTTGATAAAGTTCAACAGTGCAGTGTAGGCGTACATAAGAGACGTCAGACGTCATCAAAGGCACATGTGCTTAACTTATTTTTAAACTTAATCTGGATTTAATCTCGCTGATTAATAAAAAAAAACATATAGACATACATGTATAAACTAATATTTTGCAACAACAATTGTCCCGGTTATGGACTATTTTATGTTTAGAGCAATGTTTATTTATCATAATTTTGCGATCATATCTGTTTTAATCCCGCTCAGCAAGTTGTCGATAAACTAGGTCACACTTAGGAGACCATAAGGCATAATCACCACGTAATGCACTCAACATACTGATGTCACACTTGGCCAAAAGTCAATTGCAGGGCCCATTAGATATATTATAGGCCTATATATATTTTCATTATATAACATTTGTAGCAAATTTGTTGTTGCCAATATAACGAGCTTGGATGATGACAATAAAACCTCGTAAATCAAACATAAAAAC
>LQRL01183839.1:39645-51255 GCA_001703475.1 Hydroides elegans
ATAACGCGTTTTACTAGTTGATATAATTAATTTTCTATACTAAACAATAGAAGAAAATAAGTGTTAAATGTTCTTTCTTTCAACCATTCATCCATTCATTGTTTTTTTTTTTCATTTCAGTACTTTAGAGTACTTTAATGAAACAAATATCTTATTTCAATAGCATAAGGCTGTAGTTCTAGTTCTTGCGCCAAATCTTTTTTAATGTAACTACATTGTACATATTCGGTTTCATACTCTACGTGATTAACGCTTGATATTGCTCTGCCTTTCCGAATTGACGCCTTAAAAAGGAAAATAAACTTCTTACCATTTGATTTATCGTCCATTTTTATGTTTAATTTGATTAACTCAATTATCCGATGGCTCAAGCTTTGATTTAGTTTTGTTCTAAACTTTTAAATGTATATGAAATCAGTGATTTAACACGTAATAATACTTTGTACTACAGTTTTTGTCTAGCTATATCCTATATCACACGTTCTGTTCACTCCGAAGTCATCTAGATGATTAAGTTGACAGTTTAGTATTTCTTAACCTTCCAAGCGCACAGTGTGCTGTATATACAATCAATATTTTTAGGAGCTATTTCGTCCTCATTTTTGTCATAAGTTAAACGCTAATAAAGAAGGGCGTTTTATGGCAAAGTCAATACGAAAACTTAAGTTTGCATACTGGCGCAAAAACGCATAGGTCATTGTCAAATATACCCATGTGGCCATATATCGAATGCTACGTGTATGTAAGTGTACCAAATATAACTATAACCTCTATTTTGCTGATAAGGAGGATCGTGACATGTTTAAGTGATCTGTTTATTTTACATCTTGATATAAAATTGCATGCACTTTTGCTAGAATTAGTTAACATTCTTGCTCAGTGGCGAATACATGTACATGTTTATCTGAAATATCAAATGTGAACATCTTAATTTATGCCGCGTTAAAATTTGACATCATTTTTAATTGCTTAGGCCACGGTTACATTCAACAGAAGTACCCAGCGAACGATTTTTAGAAGTGTGTCTAATTTGACTTCTTTTGTTGTGAAACGAATTCATTTGCAGCTTAAAGTGTTTAAATATTATTCCTTTAAGTTAAAACTTTATTCTTTGTTTTCCAGCCAGGAATGCCCGAAAATCGTTGCCAGCAAAATGTTGCCAACAGGAATAGATACTCTTGAATGTTTCACGCCCCTCTGAAAGTTCACCAAAACTAGTATATTCCCATGTTTTAGCCCTAATTTGCCCAACAAATGGTTAATTTCGTGCAATCATTGCATTCAATGGACCTTATTTCTTGAAATAAAACAAAATGAAATTTTCATATTTATTCTATTCTGTGAAAATGCCAGCAAGTAAGATTTCCCAGCCGAATAGATATTTGACCGAATAAATCGCTGGGTACTCCTGATTCAAGCAAAAAGAAGCAGTTTTTTTAAGGAAAAGGGTGTTTACACTGAGTGTTTTCATGTCGATCGTGCTAAAAACATCAACAGGTCGCGTGAAAAAGCATTTCTTTCTTCAATTTAACCGCGGCCTACTATTATTCGTCAGTTCGCCAAAACGGATGAAATGGTCCCTGATCTAGACCATGTAAATTAAAAAGTTTGATAATATTCCAATCTGCATAAATCATAAAATCAATTTTAACACATTCTATAGGCTTTTAATAAAAAAAGATATCTAAGGCCGCGTTCACGCAAACAAAAAAGCCCAAAAAGTTCGAAAACCGATATTTTCAAAAGCCACATTTGTATAAATACATAGCAATTTATCCCCTTTGTTCACGCAAAATTTATAAGTTTTTATTTGCGTGAACGCGCCTTAAGTTCGCGATTATTGGGACACAGTTAATTGCACGCGCCACATAGGTAAAGTATGATTCAACGTTTAAGACAAAGTATGTATATAGTTCCCTTCGAATGGATACACCTGTAGGTGATGACGACACATAATAAAAGTTTACTATATTCCATTCAAAGTTCAATCTATTGGATATTCAGTATGACTTAAATCACTTTCTTAATTATAAACTGCCAATAATGAATACACATTCTATAAAAGTATAGAAATTGAAGACGTGTATGCTTCATTTATATTTTGCTTAATCTATAGATATTGACAAACTTTTATACGTCACATTTCATTATAATTTTCATTACTTGTTCAACCTTTTTCTGACTCTAGTCGACAAAGTCATGCTGGCCAAAAATTCACGGAAATGAAACTGACATCCGCGCTTATTTGTTATCTTGAATTTCACTCCATTTTGAGTGGACTTCCCAAATTATTTATAATTAAGGTTCAACACAGAGAACAAAAAAAAATATTTTGGTATGTTGCGACATAAACTGCTAAGAAAGTCATTTATAAAAAAAAACACGAAATAAATGCCGTAAACCAGGAAAACTACCTGTTATATCAAAAGATATATGCATATAACATCAAAAGTTGTATTTTAGCACGTTAAATCGAATTGATTCGCTTTCGTTAACATTTATATATTATCTTAAAAGAATAGGTAGGCATATTATATACGTTTATTATATGAATGCGCTCATTTATAACCCGAAAGCTTTAAGTGATAGCCTGCATTTGTTCAGGAGTACTCAACGGGCCATTTTTGAAATAGTGTCTCATTTTACTGCATTTGGTCTGAAATGAATTCTAAACTACTTTAAACCTGATAATTATTTGTATTTATCGAATGGTTTTATTCTTAATTTGCCAGCAAGGAACCCAACAAAAATCGTGCCAGCAACTTTGCACAAATTTGCCAGCAGAATAAAACATTGATATTCAGAAGTGTTGATTGTGCGCATAGTTAAAAAAATATCTTTTTGGACTTTGTTATGTAAATCTTAAATGTACAAGTGCATCACAGTAATTATGCTATGCTTAAACTCGATTTTATGAAAAAGCAACAACGTTATAGGCTATTAGAGACATATTTATAACTTGGGTTTTATTCGTATAAAATGCCAGGAAAATACGAAAAATTTGAAATACAATATTTTATCTATTCTGTTATGTGAAAATGCCAGCAAGATAGATGTTGAAAAGTAATAGATTTTTCACAGAATCAATCGATGGGTACTCCTGTTTGTTGGCTTCTGCATTCACGATGTACTTAATCAGGGAAAAATATATTTATAAACGAGAACTTTACCGTTTTTTAGATGTATAAATGGAATATTTTTTTCATTGGAATCTTCCGTCATTGGAACTTTCCGTAATAACTAATTTTGAAGGTCGCGGATTTAAAACGGTGCATACGGGGCAGGCGCCCCTGTTCGACTCCTTTTTAATATGAAAATAATGGCAAACCAAATCGCCTCCTTTTGGCCTCAAAAAATCTCACATTGGCGCCCGGTCGAATTTAGTCTGGATCAACCCAACCGAGACAGAGTGAGTGCAAAGGCAAGACGAAGAGCGAAGGCATGATTTTTTAAACGCTGTATCTCGATATGTCAGTGTATGTCCACTTGATACTTAGATCATTTCGCTTGATATTTCGATTAACTCGTTCTTTACAAAAAAAATATATACCCTCGATCGAGTTGGTGATCGAATTTTAAAAGAGTAATTTATTATCCAACCATCTTTTTATAGATGCTTCTGGTTTGTAATAATTTAAACACAGCATCCGGCTATAATCATATTTTATTTTACTACAAATTTTTCGTTAACTAAATGGTGAAATGAAAAGTAATTCATTATTCAGAATGTAAAATAATCCTCTGATAATTTTGAAAGATTTGATAAATTTATAAATTTATAAATTCAATGCATTACATTTTTGTTTCAGTATTTCAAAAACCAACCAAAATTAACTTTCAAATTTTCTATAGATAAGCAATCACCGAAATTTGATTTGACGAATGGTTTTAGATGCAGATTATTGTATGCTCTTTTGGAATGACAGCTATTTATTCATGTAAGTATCCATACAGGTGAAGCCATATCACTCTTTGCCTGAATCCTGTACTTCAGCAACTCTTTAGATCCTGTATCTATAAGTGGTGTCAACAAGAGTATTGTGCAATACCCCGACAAAATATTGGTTAATGATCAGCGAATATACTCTGATTAACAGAAACAATGTTTCTATGGGATTCCGAGATCATAATTTTGTTTATTTAACGTTAAAAATACTTAAAAAGCATGAACATGATTTGAAATTATGCCCATTTTTTCAAATGATTAACATTATTTACGACTAAAACGGTTTTCAATTAACTGACTTTGACTTTTAGTAACTTATATATGACTTGATATATTCAAACATATTCAGTTTTAGCTCCTGTTAAAACGTCTTTAAAAAAATTATCATAGGAAAACGTGCATTTTTTCCCTATATACAGTTATTTGTAAATAGAACTCTACATGTATATTTTCTATTCAAATATTAGCTGCCGATTTTATATTCGATATATAAAGCCATCGTTCATCTCCAAGTTTAACTGTGATATCATGACCCTGACACTTAATCAAACAACTTATCCAGAGCGTTATTGCAAAGCAGCAAGTATTGATTATGCATCACTCTCTTTATGCATATCATATCAAAGGGGCTCTGGCATACATAATTTAGTAATTAATCGAATCGCTTTAAAGAGATGTTAAGAATGATTTCGATTTTTTTATATCAAAGCAAAAACCTCCATTGCGTTTATTTTTCCAACGTTAAGGCTTAGATATGAATTATGAACTATTTCGTGGTACCAGCATATATGAATAGCACTACTTATAAATGTTCGCTTGACAACTTCAAATACAAGCAGTTTTGTTTCAGCATCGTTTTTGCATAGGACCCATATAGAAGTGACAATCTTAGAACGTGACAAGCTTACAACCCGGAGCTATTATGGCAACGATATAAATGCTGTGCTTGCAAGATAACTGATCTAGTTTATATTAATTGACTTATCACATTCGGAAAATTAATATCGGTGATAGTTTGTATGTTGTTAGCATGTGATACATCAAAATGAATAATAAATAAATATAGATATTGTTTTAAATTAGCAAAATGGCAACATTAGAAATTTTGACAAAAGAAGTTAGAACTATTACCGAATGGGAAAGTTCACGAAAATATGAGGATCTTTTTGAAACGAATGAAAAAGAGCTTTTTGCCAAAATAACGTAAGTGCAAGCAACTAAATTAATTTAGACACGTTAGTGTTTATTTTCATTCTTATACACTGTTAACAAGTATCTTTACAGCGAAACAAATTCTTATTATGAAATATGCTATATATCTTACTTAACATGATAATATTATAATTTCCTTTATGACAGAAGATGTGATGTTCCGGTCAGTGACATTTAAAGGAAACACTATATGAATGGAAGACATCATGGTAAAAGTGATATTTGGTCACGATATTGTCGAGATAAAAAAAAAACAGTATTATCTTGATATTTGTTCGTGTATTCTTAAACAGTATTATGTTTTTTTTAATAGAGACAAGGATTGGAAGGCAGTGAGCAATTTCATATTCGCCTGCCTGGAAGTGGGCAACCGAGAAGCAACAGAATGCGTCGAGAAAATGCTGGACAAGAGGAAGCTCATCGCATGGAAGGTACTATAGATGTCTATATTTAATTTGATTTGCAAAACGTTGTGATTTTGAGTTTAATTGCGAAACATGCGCCTGTCAGCATTAAAGTCAATGGGTTCAAAATTTACACGATGACACTGTGGCACTATAAATACTTACTTATGAAATTACTCTTTCTATCTCAAAAATCATGTTTTGAAAGGTATGCTCATAATGGCAAAAACCCTGTTTCAAAGCCGTATATCTCCACAAAATCAACATTGTACGACTACAGTCGTCTCAAAAAGTATATTCATTATCTTAAACCGTATTTGTATTCCACTATTATAAATAGACCCATCCGGAGATATTCGACGGCATGTTTGCGCGTATACTGGAACACGGAATGAAACCCAAGGATGATGAAATACTCAACGTGGCTGATTATTCCGAAACCACAGAGAAACTCGTCTCTCTGATCAAGTAAACGAAATTTTGTTCACTATTCGTATCTATTAAATCTTAAAATTTTATATGAAACTCTTTGTTGATTTAGGCCGTCAAAATGGTTTTACGTGGATTTATGTGTTTATTATATGAACCTACGAAAAGCCACACAAACATTTTTATTGATATTTTTATATAAACCTTTGATATATTCAATTCTATCCTTATATGAATTCATATAAACTATACATGTACATATATTTTTCTTATCAGAGCACTGCAGCTGCTAGGCAAATATGAGAAATCCTTATATGACATTGTATCGAAGGCGATTTCTACTCCAGATAACCGACTACATTTGCCGTCCATCCAATGTGTCAACACGATTAAGTGGGATGTAAGTTGATAACATTTGAATTTCCGTCTTTAAAAAAATGATAACTTTAGAGAAAACATATAATTTCACTAATATACAATAAAATGAATTGTATCATAATTTAACTTAGTTTATTCCGGTATAGCATAGAGAAATAGCTTTTTCACCGCGACAACTATTTCACTGCCAAACCGACGACTTATTTAAACGAAACGATTTCTATTTTCTAGTTTTGATAGATTCAACTGTCGACCATTCATTTTTATAATATTTATAGATTGTTTATACTTTCACAGAAACACAAGGACTGGATCAAAGCCATAATGAAGAAAACCACGGAAATCGTCAAGGAAAACCCGGAAATGCCAGAAAGTCATATGTTAGCAACGAGTGTCAACCACGTGTGGACGATGATGTTCCAATCCATGGCGTAAGTGTTAAGGATGAATCGGTGTCGTATTCTTAGTTTCACATAATAATTATTTCGAATATTAGTTTGTGCAATGCAGTAAAATATACCTGCCATGTCCTTGTTGTTTCACCTAATATCATAGACCAAATTTTAGCTGCCGGAGCACTTTTACATTCATATTACATCTTAATTTATTCATAAGATAGGTAACTAAGAAATATGAATATTACAATTTCTCATGTCATCTCTTTAAGGCAAAATCCCAAACTAGCAACGGAATTTGTGAAGGATGTGAAACCGGTGTTTGAGTTTTGCTGTGAACAAGAATGGGTCGATTTAGACGACTCCGACAACAAAACTCTGAGTCATCAAATGTGCAACACTATCATGACAACCTATCTAAGTTCTGTGAGTTGTCCAATTTTCGATACTTAATGACAAAGGGTGTCATAAAGAATTGAAAAGTCAGATTTTTTAAAAACTACTTTGAATTGATTCATCAAATTAATTAATAAAAACCAGAATTATAATTTTATTGTGATTTTCATACCTGCATTGATAGAGTTAAAAAATGTAGCTATTTTGGTTGCACTTATTGTTACCACCATATTTTCTGTACTAGATAAAAGAATGGACTATTTTCCAGAAACTTTATTTTTCTTTATTGACTTAATTTACTTAACTCTTTTTAATATCGTCTTTTTACTTACACCATCAAACGAAGGTCCCATTTTCCAGAAACTTTATTTTTCTTTATTGACTTTATTTACCAAATTCTTTTTATTTACTCTTATATCCAAACAGCACCAAACGAAGGTTCCCATCATGAAGCCCTTATTTCCGATTGTGAAGAAATTGTGGAAATGCGAAGATGAAGACCTTCAACAATCTGCCAATAACCTCGTCACATCATTAGGAGCGAGTTCTCATGAGATCCTGGGTGATGATGTGGAGATACTTATTGAGTTATATTTGAATGGAGAAGAACCAACGCTGATTTGTAAGATCCCTTTAGGAAATTCAATTTCTCCAAATATAGTGTATCAGAAGCTGCTAAAATCAATGTTATATTGCTTGATAGATATCAGAAACATTGTTTAAAAACTTAGTTTTTAACGGGTTTAGCTACTGAAATATGTTTGTATAAAGTTGTTTTATTTAGACAGAAACATTGTTATCGCCATCCATTTAGACAGTTTTGATATGTTAAAGACAGTTTTGATATGTTAAAGCATGCTCGACGCAATTTCAATTTATCATTATGTTCAGGTTAATTATGATTACATAGATTTAACATTTGTTCTTTTTTGTAATTCTAATGAACACTCGTATGTAACGGGTTTTCAGCTCAATTCAGCACCATGTATCCAGAATGTCCAGAGAAGTTCCATCCTTATATTGATCAATTAATGGACGCGATGATCGATGGGGAAGACTGGGTCTACAGTACAACGCTTGTCATGATGTGGGAAGTGGCAAAGAATAGCCCCGAGGTTCGTATCTTGACAAGGAGGATACATTTATATGGACAAACGTTAACAAGACCTTCGAGTAAGTCGTTCTGATATTCATCTGTGAGTATCCCTTTTTAACCAAAGGGTATAAAAATGATGTCTTCGCGCATTTCAGATCACAAGGACTCTATCATACATTGTTTTTAACGATACCAAAAGGAAAAAAGGAACAAGGGAAACTTGCTATAATGGTTTTACATTTTCGAGAAATAAATCATAAATCTAAAGGTATCTCTACATGATATGGTAAATATGTATATGTTATTACAGTCTTTCAGCAAAGAGAGCATCAAGCACCTCGTCGACTCACTGAAGGTATCCGCTTGCCGTGGCGTCGCTATGATGCCTCTCGGGTCACTTGCAGAGAAACGCTCACAAGACATAGTGCAATATGACGATATCATTATCAAACACATGCTTATGGACTCTACGGCGGCTGCCCAAGGGGGGAATTTGTTGGTTCAACTGGCGAGTGTATCAGATGTAAGTTATGATTGCTTGTTTTTGTCAAGGCGAGTCTCTACGGCTCCCCGGAAAAAAAAAATGCAACCACTGAGTGAAAGAAGCATGTTATAGAATTCTACAGTGAAGTCCATAAGTGTGGACTTTTTTGTTATGACTAATATTTATCGTATTTTGAGAAATATTGTTGTTCTTTTAAAAATCAAGATCAGTAGACTAACCATTTATTATTAAATAAAACAAGAAGCTGTTTCGGGATCTGGCATACTTTATTCACAATTTAAATTTTACCGAGGCAGGTGACACCCCCAAAAATGACAAAAGTCATTATGTCCTCAGTACTTGGTATGCGATTCCATAGATCTCGCACACGCCTCGGTGCGTCTTCGCATCGACAGCACACACTTGTCCAGATACGCTTGGGGAAGATCATTCCATTCCTCTATCAAGGCGTTCTCCAGGTCTTGAAGAGTGTCCTCCGGACGGATCCGTCGAGATTTGAGTCTCCTCAAGAGGCCCCACACATTCTCGATAGGGTTCATGTCAGGACTCTTTGCGGGCCACTCCATTCGTTCTATCCCGTGATCCTTTAAAAAGGCCCCAGTTCTTATAACGGTTATAAACTTAAATTTAATTTTAGAAACAGCCGACTGATTAATCCCATGCTTGGGCAATAACTCTCTGTTTTAGACCACTTTGCAACTTGCCAATAATAAAGGCTCTCTGAGTTTGAGAAATTTAATTTACGCCAAGTCGTGGCATTTTGATAATGATGAATTTAAATTTTTAAAAAATCAAAATTATGATGAATGAATTGCAAAAGAAAACAAAAGGTATTGTACTCACCAATGTGTGAGAAAACCAATAGATTCCATTGAATGTCTTGCACTCTGGATTTCTTTAGACTTGCTTATTTTAAGAATCTTTTAAGAACAGTGGTTACACATAGACTTCTATCAAGTTTAATGCACATGCATAGGCACTTTTGTCATTTGTTGGGGTGTCACCTGCCTCGATAAAAGTTAAATTGTGAACAAAGTATGCAAGATCCCGAAACAGCTTGTTGTTTTATTTATTAATAAATGGTTAGTCTACTATTCTAGAATTCAAACAGAACAAAAATATGTCTCAAAATATGATGAATATTAGTCCAAACAAAAAAGTCCACACTTATGAACTGCACTGTATGTGTTGTAATAAAGCCAATTGATTAAACTAGACTCTAAATATAGACTTGCTGTCTGTGGCAAAATTATTGTTTTGTTTCAACATATGTAAAAGCTCCGCAATCAGAGAGATAGTCGGAGATAGGATCATCTATCCATTGATAAAATGTTTATATATTTTTCATGTAACTGCAAAGAGCATCTTTCGAATATCATCATTTTTTAAAGATTCTTTTTAAGTATAAATGTCATTATCACTTTCACCTTGTTTTCCTTAATATTTCAGAAACATGCCGCAAAATACCTGAAAGCCCTGCAGCAAATGATAGAAAAGAATACCGCAATGTTTTCAATGGGACTTATTTACTACATGCGCAGTATCGGGGCACAAAAGCCGGAACTCCTCATGCCACATAAGAAGTTCTTTGAGAAACTGCTCAAGGATCCTGCACTCAAGGAGCATGCACAAAACCTGCTTGATTTGGTAGAAGGTAGAACGTGAGTGATTTTTTTAATCTACTTAAATGGTAAACTAGTCCTGTGTGGTTTCCCACTGAAAATGGGTCCCGTGGGAAATGCTTGTTAAATCTTATTATTATATATTTTCTAAAAGGTATATGTGTGTAGATTAGTTTTACGCATGTTGCTAATTTTTATTTTGACATTTAGTTGGTAAATATTACGATGGCTGAAAGGTGGTAATTACCTGTTTGGAGCTATACATTATTTGTTATACCATCATATCTACGCATGTAATTATTAGTAGCATTACTCAATTAATGAGGAAATAATTTCTCGGTATCAAGCTTATCGTTACGATGGCCGATAAGTATAATACTCGACCAAATGAGTCGCATATATATTACTTGTCATATATTGTCTCTATAATTTTATGTGAGCACATATGAGTAGCAATTTATCATAAGTATTATTAGTAAACCCTTTCCGAAATATAGTAAGATGATTTTACGATGGCCGATAAGTGGTATTTGTATATTAAGTATTTAACTTTTGTGATCAACATTTCACATAGACATGAACAACATAAAATTAAATATTAGTGAGATTAGGCTCAATAAATTCTTCTTCCAAGCTCGGCCTATGATAACTAAATAAAAAAAAAACGATGACCGAAAAGAAGTTTTCATATCTAATGTGTTTAAGATACTCTGGTCTTTTGTATTCAATTTATACAAAATAGTCATATCTCATGATGCACCCACAGACCGATAGCTTTCTAAGCAAGACGGGGTTGACCGGTAGGAAATGCCCGTTCTTGCTCTTTGCTTGTGACACTTTTTATCTAAGCTTATTTTTAGCCTCGGTGTCCACATTTCAAATTCTTTAAGTTTGCAAAATCTCTCAAAACTTCATGCTCAATCACTCTTAATATAAGCTTGGCAAGGAAATTAATGTGTTACGGAGATAGTATATACATGTTTTGACCCTCTTCTTATCCATTCAGAGTTTCCTTGCGTGCGTCCTACAGCTGCATGTTCTAAGCGAATCCCTGTAATTATTATGATATTTGTTTTCACCTAAGATTTTGCTTAAGCTTTTCTAAAAGCTTTATGTTTGATTCTGTCAGACAGCTTTATCATAGTGTATAATGAATGTGTATAAGTCTTGCTTTTCTATTTTTTGTTATCTTTCGCCTAGGAAATTAAAGGTTTTTTTGTGTTACTT
>LQRL01183856.1:2106-18355 GCA_001703475.1 Hydroides elegans
CCAGCGATTTATTCTGTGAAATATCTATTCTGCTGAGAAATCGTCCTTGCTGGCATTTTTTACAGAACAGAACAAATATGAAAATTTCCGTTTTGTTTTATTTTTACATACATAAGGTCCATGGATGGGGCCTTTAATACGACATAAACTCAATGAACGAAAAAGGGCTCAAACATGGGAATATATAAACTTAAGTTAACTTTCAGAGGGACATTAAATAAGAAAGAGTATCTTTTCTTGCTGGCATCGTTTTGCTGGCAATGATTTTCAGGCTTCCTGGCTGGCAAACAAAGAATAAAGTTTGTGTTTGAAGGAATATTATTTCATCACTTTAAGCTACAAATGAATCCGCTTCATACCAAAATAAGTCATAATAAACCAAGTTCTAAAAATCGTTCGTTGGGTACTCCTGATATACACTTTGTAGAAGACCTGGTGGAGTGCCCTTTAAGAAAGGGCCATGTCGCATTGTGTAACCATATACAATGTCTTCAAACCACATTTATTGTGACATGTTTCTAATGATTTACAAGAAACGCAAGTTATCTATAAAAACAGCGGCGCATTTGCAAGCTATTGACAGCTTCAAATGAGAACTACTTTTTCTCAAATTACTCTAAAAGATGGCGAATGGAACGCGATTCAATTTGCCAAATTAGTTCCGTTCATTAGTTCACTTCTCGCTATTGAGAGAAGTCACATCTTATGAAGTGTTATCTGGAAGTACAGTTTATTTCAAGGATATATCCATCAAACATAAAGAACACATATATGGTGTATCATGGTGCCTAGTCTCTGTCTCTCTCATCAAACTTAAGAACATGAACAGTGTTATTTTTCACGAGTATGTGACATGCGTAACAAATAATGCACTTTTAGATTGTCCAAAATTATGGATAAGTTGTACATGAAAGCTCTGCAAGATTCAGCAGACTAATGCAATAATACGGTAAATACAAACGAATAATATTTGTTTTTGTATAACAGTATATCGCATTACAATACGCAATCGTCTCAAAAACAATAGGCAGATATTATTGTGTTAGATTTCATTTGTCCAATCATTTCTGGTAACGAGATATCAACTGGGAATTCTCGAACCGGATTTTCCAGACGTCTTATCGAACGTTTTGCCCGAAGGGAGACACTAGAACAGACACGTCTCAAGTCGCCTGGCGTTAATTTGTAAGTGATCGGATCGAGACACTGAAACGTCTCGACATAAAATCATTCGATATTGATGTGATTATTTTTTATTTATTAAGGGAGATCACGTGGTAAGAATATGTCCTTTTTAGCATATTCAAATCAACGATCGAGTTAAAGTATAAACGCGATACCTTTTTGGGAAAAATATTGGACAATTACGAATTTAAACCCATCAACTCATTTAATCACCTAAAATGATATAAAAAAAAACAAACCCCTATGGCGCGCGCACGCAAATAAAAGGGCGTAAAACACCTCGAAACCCGAAAGCGCGAAAGCCACGTTTGCATTTGTATATAACATAGCAATTTGTTCATTCTGTTCAGGTAAAACGCCCGCTTTTTTGGCATTATTTGCGCGCTTTTTTGTGTGTGAACGCGACTTATATAATGTGAGGTTTTTACATTTATTTGAAGAAGAACCTATTATCTATCCGAAATAATCGCAAAGTCATATCCCCACCTAACAAAACCTAAGTCATCGAGAAAAAATATCTGCTTTTCTAGACTTCTTTTATCTAATTAACTAACTATAATAAGCCACTTCATTGCACCGAGTAAGAGCTTTTGCTTTTTCAGTTTCATTTTGCACATTTTCTGGTTTCTTTGGCACTGTTATCATGATGCTAATTATGACTATTCTGTCTGAGGCCCTAGAAAATATTTGTTTTATCTGGATTCCATGTAGCGAGAGCACCAACCGAATTAGTCGGTTAAAAAAATAATAAATTTATGCTTGAAGCTACTGCTCCTTTCCTGCAAATGATTCATAACAGAACGATGAGTTGGTTTCACATGATGATTTTACTCGTGAATAATTAAATATATAAACTCATACGAGTTGTGTTTATTTTATTTTAAACATTTCTATTGACATTTTCAGATTCTAAAACATGTTCCTTGAATGCACCCCATGTTGTATTTTCCATAGAATGAATTGCTATTCCACCTGGTTTCATTTTTTTTGCAAATGTTGATTTGATCTGATTTTAGTTCAGCAAAAGTTAAAACAGCAATACGTTACACCTTTGTTTTTTACAATACTGTAAATCCCACCTTTCCTAAACCAATTAGATTCCTGTAAGGTTAAGGAGTGGTAACATGGATCGTGTGATTCTAATGACAGAGTAGCGATTTTCATAGGTTGTATTTTCAAATTTTGAAATATTTCGAATCACTCATTTTGTGTTTCGTACAGAAGTACAGCAAAAATCCCGCCAACTGATATATATATGGCGAGTCAGTGGCACCAGTCACAAGCAACTTACGCCTAAAAACTCAATTGGCCGAAGTGCATCAACCATATCACTCTTACCGAGGCGAAATTTGCAATAAAAAAACGTAAAATGTGTTTGTGTGATGATTATTGTGACCGAACAATTATTTGCTTATGTTGAACCACTGTGTTCATCTTCAATAAATGACAGTAAAATTCATTTTAATGAGCATCATATTTCTTAATTACTCAATTAAAACCCATCAAAAATGCAAAAATAAGACATTTTTATGTTTTATGTCTATGTCATGGTGTTAAGTTAACGTCTAACGTTTACAGGGCTTAACTGTAACCCTACACTGATTACTCTACTGATAAAAAAAATCTAGTTTTAAATTTCATCTTGATTTCAATGAGAAATAAACATTAAAATTAATAATTGAAATGTGTTGTCTACGATCAAATGAATGAAAACCACTATTCAACTCTTTTCAACGCGGCTATAAATCAAGCTTTATGGCTTGGAAACGCTATTTATTTACTCCTGTGTGTTAAATAATTCACACAAAGTGCTCTCTGAAGGGGAAATAAATAAATGTAGCTTATGTTAGTAGCTCTACTTAAGGTGCATTGTGATGGTGATACGTTGCATTTACCAATCAACAATCTCAGTTACCATTGGAGTCGAATTGCAATAAATATTCAGTGGAATCTATTACAGTGGCGGGTGGTTTTAACCTTAGCTTCCCCCCTAGAGCTTTTGCGTTTTTGCGTTCAGCATCCAGCGTTTATGGTTTATACCTGTAGCGTTTAGTGTTAATGCTTTTAGCGCTTACTGGTTTGTACTTATATTGTGTTTGTCGTGTTTGCATCCATCGTTTTCTTATATCGTTATCGTTTTTTTTTTCGTTTACGCCTTTCCCATGAAAGTTTAGAAAGGCACCCGACAAACTGATGGTTTGTATTTTGATATGTTGATGCATTGTTGTTGTGTCTTGTTTCTGAGCTAGGCTTACAAGACGTCGGGAATTATTAACAGTGCAGGAATAATGAAGACTATCCATCATGCAAAATGTCTCCAAATCTTTTGGCTCTGTGTAGTATCCTTTCATTTGATATGAAGGGTTTTATTCACTTATATGGTACATTTAATATTATGAATATCACAAAAAATAGATAAAAATACGGAAAAATAATGTACAAAAGACATTTCTTTAACCATATTTTTAACATAAAAACCATTTCATACGAAAAGAATTACAGAGTGGGATCCAAAACGTTTTAGACCTAACAGAAGGTTCAAAACGGAAGGGAGGGGCACAAATATATATTTTCGTACAATATATATGGGCGAATTGGGGCGCCGCGTTTTCCTTATGCATATCTACTCTTGATTAATATATTTATTTTCAGTTAAGACGAATACAAACCTGAATAATACGCCAAATCCGAACACGACACAGGTGCGCTACGGTAACTCATATCCGCTGACGTCACTTCCGGTTTAATGACGTCATCGCGGTCCATTTGCGGAACCATCATATGTAGAAAATGTTTAGGCACATCTTTTATGGACACTACGTCTAGCTTCACCTGTTTACACCGTCCCTGGATCTCTAGAAGCCTACATAATTGTAGCTGTGTACTGTTAAGTGCGAACCAATGGCCGTCTTTCTTAACGACTTGTAGCTTGGCTGTCTCACATGTCACTCGTGAATAGCTGTCGAAATAGTTGCTTCCTAGCGATTGCTCTGAAAGCACACCGGATTGTTTGGAGGAAAGGAAATGAATTTGCGACGGAGCAACATGTAATGTGGGTTTCTTGTCACCCGGGGTTGTACTTCCGCCGAACAACCGGTTAAGAAAGCCCATGGCACTTTTAACGGGACCGAATGATTTCTTGTTAGTTATTGCTGTGTCCGTTTCAATAAATCCGTTGGGCGCAGATTGTGATTTGACATATCCGTATCGTTTGAACATTTTAACACATATATATTTGATTTTGAGTTACACCATTATACATTTGGAAGTTTAACGTTTTTGTCTCCCTTCAAGACTTTCTTTTATATATACAACTGTATATAATCTACATTTATTTTATTTATTTTGATTTCATTTTGTTAATACTTATCGATTTAATTAGTGGTACGTTATCCATTCTCATTATATGCTGTGTGTTATGCAAATTCACTACTTTATCCAGTCGCTTTCTCAATTTGCATATGCCAGAAAAATAACTGTTATTAAAAAACATATCCTCATTTATCTTCTCTCAATATGGAACCTTTACTATTCATTATGATTCCTCAATCATATCCATATATAACACCCCTCTAGATATAAGTCTCCATTTACCAACATCCCCACCACCAAAATGACAGCACAAGTGAGCCGCAATGAGTATTACATTGAGGAGGCTGCGTCTGATTGCAATGAAAAGCGCTGCCACCGTATCTCCTCTCAGACAATAAGAATCTTCTACTCGTCTCTCTCAGGCACGGGGTCTCAACACTTGCTTCAACAAGAAGATGAAGAACACCACACGAGGTGTTCCCAAGAAAAAGTGTTCCCCACCGAATCTCAGCTGACTTGGAAATTGTGAGAAAGTACGTTCTAGCTTCGCGATTTTGGGCCACCTTTTTGCTAATTTATTTATTATAATTAGAAGATACAATGGCTCTTTATTCTCTTTTATACTGTCATTTGTCATAGATGTTTGATAATTTACAAGTAAAACTCCACATTTAGATATTGCAAAATATGTTCATTTTCGGGTCCAAGCTGGCTAGAAAAGGACGGGAATGGTTCAGCTGGCTAGGAAATAGTTAGGACCATCCTCAAAAATGATTATTGTGTTGCTCTTTATATTTGTAGGGCTGTTTTACAGTGATTTTACAATTTGATAAAATAATGTTTCGCGTGGTGCCCTTAGAAGACGTCTTGGGTGCGAGTGTGATTAGCTTAGCAAGGGTAATGGCACCACCGGAACTACGTTTAAACGCCTAGATAATGAACTGACAAGTGCAACAGACACGTAAAAGGGTTTCGGTTTTTTTTGTCATTTTGCTGGCAATAGCATAAAATAACAGCCGCGGATCCAGAAAATAGTCAACCAGAGAGCTGACGGTATAGTTTTAACGCCAAGATATGAACTGACCGACACGTTTAAAGGGTATTTGAGGTCGGCAAATTTCGTTTTTGTCATTTTGTTGCCAATAACACGAAATAATGTAGAAAACGACTCGAATTAATGGGACAGAAAATACGAAAATCCAGAATCATGTAAACTTTTTTGACATTTCTCCATTAGCAAAAAATATGATTTTGTCATATGTTATAGGTGTGTATGTTAACAATGGGTTTTTAATATAAACATTCATATAATATAAACAATGAATAAGATTAAAATGGATTTAAGAAATGGGGTAGTGAATATGTCAGACCTGGGATAATGGGTCAGTTACCATTGTACACAAATGAACCTACATTATTGCTATAAATGCATTGGTAAATCGTATCAATGAAAGAGGGCGTGTTTCAGACAGTTTTTTGTAATATCGCTGGAAAACTTAACTCTATTACTTTTTTACAAATTACCCCAATAACAAAGACTCTATACACTTCTCTACCTAAACATTTGTAGATTTCACACTTTTTACGCTTCTGTTTTTTTTTCATTATGAGTCTACATACTTCAAGTTATGTAGCCTATGATATGACTGCAAGAAACTGGAATGGATGTGCCTTGTCAAGTAAAGCGTGTTGAATTAATATCATTTAGATACATTCAAACAGTGTTTTATAACTATATCAGTATCAAGATATTTCGACAAGTTTATAAACGTTTTATGTTGTGACATTTATTTGTGCCTAATCGTTGAAAATCAAACCTATGTAATGTCATTATGTCATGAAGTACAGACTAAATAATGCACTGCAATTCATAGAAGAACTAAGGGACTTATCTAAAGCAAGCTGAGGTTAATCTCGCGTACCCCCGATCTACCAGAAAGGCGCTGGACAAATATACCAAAGAAAACCTGGTCCTTTAACTGAAATTATGTGCTCTTTATTATCAAATATCAAGGGGATGTGTTGATAAAACATCATTTTTAATTATTTGTAAACTCTATGAAAAATACATGATCAGTCAATACATCTGTATAAGTAAATAGGGTTTTTACTCATTAAGTGTTAAATTAATGAGCGTATGTTAATTTTGTTCTATTCAATGCCCTTATTACAATGATATCATCATACTATCATACATTTTCAACATATTAAACGCCCTGTCCCTTTATCTCAGGTCAATGATTTGACAACCCCTTGTAAGTTGATACTGTCACAGTTCATATCTTGGATATGGAAATTGCAAAGTATCTATACAATATATGCCAAACATATACACCTATAAGCAAACAACATTTCAAAATTTTGCTTTGAAAAGAACATAATAAAAAATTGTATGGAATGCCAAATTGTCATTTTACTGTCCCATTAAATCGAGTCGTTGTCTATGATTAAAGAACAAATGCCCTGATCGAAATCGGTAGCGCTTAGAGGAGTAAGGGCCTGGCCACATTGGAAGCTTTTATCTGCCTTTTTTTCCAAACAAGCGGAAATCAAGCTTTTATGATGCTTTTAGTGGTCACATTGGAAGCTTTTTGGACTTAAACATTTTACAAAAAAACTTTATAGTGAGGCCTATAGATTAATATATTTAATATGCTGTGATAAAACAAGGTTGTTATCCTTGTAATCACGTTTGCAGACACATGTTATTTATTGACCTGTTTGTTTAGGCTTTACAATTCATCTCTTGTATTTTCTGGTTCTTAAAGTGTAGTATACGCTTTCCATCACATCATCAAATTTAAAGCCATTGATTGCCATGCATTGACTTTTCTAACTTTAATCGAAAAAAAGAAGAAAATTATTTATTCTTGTGAGTTTTTTTGTTTCAAATGGTTATCGCGAATATGGTTCGGACTTTTTTCGCTTTTTTGCCTGATAATAACTTTCAAGCAAATTTAGCAATTTTAAAGTATGTATAGATCTACTTCTTTTCAACTATCGCATCTGTGATATTAGAAATATCCATTTAATGGCTTCCTTTTTCAAAAAAAAAATCTAAACCCTACCGTGGTAGAAGTCTGCTTCTTTATGGTTGGTCATAGAGGACAGAGGTGTCCTGGAATATTTCTTTTATATATTTATCCGTTTGATTAATTAACATCCCAATTTTACCTTCACTTTTACATGTTCTTTATATGTCTTATCCAAAGGCACAAAGACTCTGAATATCTTGCAGACTCTAATGCATTGATTATGAGTTCTTATAATGAAAACGACAGTATGTTTATATTAACAAGTATTTTAACCAAGGTGTTATAGAGCTATCATATAAGATATTCTAGGTCAAAGGCTAGTTAACTAGAAAAAATGAAATTAGGTATAGAATAGTGCCATGTGTTATAACTAAGGAGTCTATCGCCATTGAAACCTCTCGGAATTGAACATTATATCAGATGCTAGAAGTCTATGGATCTACAACAAAATACACTTCACCATTGAATGCAAATTTATATTGTAGGCAGTATATGTTATAGAGTCTACATATCATGTGATATAAACTATTAATTTCAAAAATGGTTGAAATGAAAAAAAGGTAGGCAAATGTCTTTGTCCCTGTGTTTTAAAATGCAAATTACCTTTAAATTTCACTCTTCTTCTAGCATCGTCCAGTGTTTAATTCGATATTTCCCTTGTTTAAATACCAAATAGTCTAACTATGCACTTGCTCGAACAGCTTCCAATGTGACCACTAAAAAGGCAAGTTACAGAAATGAGCTTTTTTGGAAAATGTTTAAGTCCAACAAAGAACATATAGCAAAACACAGCTTGTTAGGAAAAAAAGGCAGATAAAAGCTTCCAATGTGGCCAGGCCCTTAGTCTTATAACGGCAAAGGTGCTTTATATAAGGCGGATTTTCCGATCGCAGCTTAGTTTTTAAGAAATATAGCTAATCCAGTGATATTGTTTCACTATATTTTCTTATAAGCACTTTGTAACCGTTACTCAAGAAACAACTATAATGTCAGTTCATCCGTTTAGATTTCGTTCGAACGCAAGAATATTATAATAGCAACGCCACGACGACTTTGGGCCAAAAATGACGTGCGTTTGACGTTTGGAAATTAATTGACACCCGACAACTCTGACCGAAAACCAAATGACATCATGCATTCCAACAGGGTTTGGGCATTTCAGCCAACTTTTGGAAAATACACTTAATAATTGTACTACTAATTCAATGTATACCTCCAAACAACTTAACTTTAATTTATGCAAACAATTGCACATATCACTTATCACAGGAAGAAAATAGCAGAAATAATTAGAATAGAATAGGTTCAGAACTTTTCGTAAAACAGTCTGCCAAAATCCCAAATGCCAAAAACCCGTAAGTTTTATCTCTATTTGTAATCGTTATCTAATTTGGTTTATGTTTAAGTTTTTAATTCAGGATGAACATGATTCCATTAAGCAAGCGAAATTGTAAAAGCAAATGCCATTTATTGATTTTTTTAAAATTCAGGGTATATTTAGATGATGTATTTTTGAACAGTACTATAAAATTCAATGCCAGCTTATGGATTGATTTGTACCGGATTTTGCAGCTTGGAGCAGAAAAGGAACACCTTTTTGCAAAAATTAAATTGCTGAATATAACCACATCACCTGTCATGGAAAACAAATAACACGTTATAAAACAATTGCAATTAATTACAATTAATTTGCAATACATTATTCTGAAAACTTATAACAAAAAAAAAGAAATCATCAAACAAGGTGTTCCTCAAAATGCAAAAATCTCAAAGCAAGAAAGAATTTCCGCAAAATCTCCAAGCCAGCTGAAATTTGCTGGGAACAACTTTTGTGAGGAACAGCTCGTGAGGTACTCTTCCATGATGCTAGAACTGATAAGGTAATAACATACGATTGCGTTGGATATTTCATATAACACAATATATGAGGACACAGCCACCATCGCGTAATTTCACAAAACCTTTAACCAACAAATGAGTACATACTAAATATGATTCCTAAATGATGATGTTTTAAATTCAAGAATAAAAAAAGCATGTGCATATAAAAGTCAATTCAATAATAAAATGATATAGAGTTGCATATAAAAACAACTAGTGATTACAACATGAAACTACATATATTTAAACGTGTATTTCGGAACTTATAACTCACATAGTCTATATGCGATGATATCGTTTATCAACGAACGCTCATCAATTTAAGATATTCTCGATCTCTATTCTTTTAGTACCGACCCTGTGTTGAAGATTACAAATAACTCCGAATCGTGTTAATCAACGAAAAAAACTTCTTTATGCAAATCTATACATAACAAAATGCAATCGAGAGAAAAAATCAAAACGCATGATTTGATTCACTATTTCCTAGATAAGCGATTCAAAATATATATCTTGACAGGAATCAAGTTTCAAAATTATTTTAGAAAACAAATAGGGAAGGTGTTTTAAAAAAAATTTTAGTTGAACAGTGTTTTAGTGAATTGGGTTTTGGATAAGTTGGGTTTTGTATAAGTTGGAATTCGACAGAATTTGAATTTTGGATAAGTTGGGTTTTTGGCATAATCGAGTTTTGGATAAGTTTGGGTTTTGAAGAGTTATGTTTTTGATAGCTTTGGTTTTGGCAGATTTGGGTTTTAGATAAGTTGGGTTTTTGGCAGAATTGGGTTTTGGATAAGGTTAGTTCGGCAAAAAATTGGGTATTGGACGAGTGGGGTTTAGGGCGAGATGGATTTTTACATAATTTGGGTTTGGATATTTTGGGGTAGGGCAGATCTGGGTTAAGGATGAGTCTGGTTTTGAATAATTGGGTTTATTAGTTCGGTGTGGCAGAATTGGGTTTTGGATGAATTGGTCTTGGGGGAGTTTGGTTTCGGATAAGTTAGGGTTTGCATTATCTGGGTCTTGGATAAGCTAGGTTTTGGCGAATTTAGTTTGACACCCACTTTACAAGATATCGAACATAGGCAGGTTGTAACTCCATTACTCAATTTTACTTTGAGGACGCAATACCTCCATTTCATCCTCTTTGATTGTTTTATATAATTTTGTTCGATTTTACATAACATCCTTCCTATTCAATGGTTCCAATACCAAGGCGAAATGTCGCCTTTATTCGCCAATGATCATTCTCAAACACTCAGCAGGAGCTCATGCTGACCAATCAGTTCATTTTAGGTTAACATGAGCACATGATGAGGTGTTGTGCAAGCGGGTCTTCAGGTGCATCGTTGAGATCGGGTTCGAACCGCCAGTGGATGTACAAAAGAATGATCACACACTCAAAAAGTGACCACGTCGCTTTTGGAAATGACGTCAAAACGGCGGTTTCACATAAACCCTTATTAAAGTGTTTTCCGGATGTTATTTTACGCCCCGACGTCGGTCGGACGTCCTCCATACATCCAACTTTATCACTACGATTGTTCCCAATTCCGCGACTAAAACCTTGATGAAAACTTCCATATGGGGCTAAAAACCAAACGACTTGTCGAGTGAGTAGCGACACAATTAGTTAACAACATGAATACGGAAATTAAACATCATAATGATGGACGCTGTAAATGTTCCTATGAACAATATTAATTTCAATGTATCTCACTCGGCAAGGATCGTCCATAGTACGTCGCATTTGGACTGACGTTGAGAGGACGACCTATTTTGAGTCCATATGAAAGTTGTCTTGACGTTCTTTTACATCCTGGCGTCCGAAGAACGTAATTATTATATCCAGCACGTATACGACGTCGCTGCAGCGTCGTTTCTACGTCCCGAAGTAGGGCGTCCGATCTACGTCTGTGGACGTCTTGTCAAGCCAGATAGTTCTTTGTCCATGTTTGCGTCCGTTCCAAATCATCTCTGATCCAGGTAGTCTAAAAAAACTAGACAGAATTAGAATATTGCATAGCCAAAATAGCCCAATGGATGACAAAGAGCTTATAAAACGAAAAAAAATTATCTTGCCGAGAATCATTCATTATAAAATTTAGGATGACTCTTTAAATAGTAGATTACAAATTTAGCAAGAATACTACTCTATAGACTACTCTATAGACCATGAAAACTCATGGTGCTACCTTAGCCCCTGGCTTGTTTTTCCTTATAGATATGAGGGTTTTATCCGTCCGCCCACCTTTCCGTGAAAGGCCACTGTTGAAGGATTTGGTGCATAGAGCCTTTAACTAGATTAACGTTGCTTTGTGGAACATAATTCTGAGGTAATCGGTGTATAACAAAAGTGCTCATTTAAATTCTGACCTATCTTTGAAATGCGGCGTTGATTAATTTAAATTATACGCAAGTTTAATGTTGAAAATGGATAAGGGGTCATATAATGCATACTTTACACCTTAGCTTTCATGAATAGCTTTTATCTAATTTGACACCTTTGTGCACGATAACTCTTCCCTTTTTACCTATGGTTACTCACTGCTGTTCGGGTTTATTAAGTCTGATATTTATCGTGTGTGATAGAAGTGATCGATGTAAAACTTAACGCAGCAGCAATTTTCACATCTGATTTCAAGTCGAGAGCAATGAACGATTAATAGAGCGAAAGTTTAGGAATCGATTGTCATTTCAAACGAATTTGTGTCAATTAGTGTTGTATTTTTAAAGGACACTTTTTGTTGAAAAAAAAATCGAGACTTTATTTTTTGTGCTGTATCGATAGCTAAATTTTAATTTATTTCTTACTTCACTATTTGTGCACCACATCGGATATTAAAAATAAATTTCGTTTCGGGCAATAAAATAGGTGAGTACTATTACTTTTGTTTTCAATAATAATCAAATTTACTCTTAAATAAAAATTAAATATTTACGAGCAGTAATTAGTGTAATATCATAATCAGAATTCATTCGTTTTTACAAACCAAAACAACTTTAACTAACTTAACTCTTTCGATTTCCAAGAAAATCTATAATGATCACGGGTCCAACATGGGTTGTATTATCTTACTCGCTTGAGAATTCAAATAAAATGTACAATATATACATGTAAGGGCAGATATAGGCCTATGTGTAGAGAAAACTCAAACCGCTACCTAAACGCTCACTGACTTTTAAAAAGTCGCGTTTAGGGTTTCCAAAAAAAAAAACATTTTAAGCCAGTTTTTTTCTGAGAAAAGGCTAGAATAAGCTTTGAATGTGATATACCCAAATATATTTTTCATTCAAAGAGTAAAAACCAAAAGTAAAACAATAAAAACATAATAGGGGATCCACAAACATGTTATGTTTCGATAGTATATCACATCACCAGACCCTCTATGAAAGAGAACCGAAAGGACTTTATTTCATGAGTGCTTCTCCTTAAGGGATGCATTGCTAAGCAATTAGCCCTTGTCATTCGAGGGTTACCGGTGTAACGGTTTCAAGCTACCCCCCTAATTATTACCCTCCCGGTAATCTCAAACCGGTTTCAAGCTACCTCCCGGTAATCTGATTCCGGTTTGAGGCTACCTCCCCGGTAATTTGAATCCGGTTTGAAGCTACCCCCACCGGTTTGAAACTACCCCCCTCCTGATTTTTTTATTTTGTATTTTTTGTAATTGAATAGTTTATCAATTGATATAATAATGCAATATGACACCAAATTGTGCCGCACTAATCCTTTAAGCCTAAAAGGGGGTTGTGCGCGTTGTCTAAACAGAAGGGCCGCTAAAGGTGTGACACCGATCCCGTATACTCCGATGACTCTATGTGCTTGTTCGATGTTCACAAGTAAAAAAAAAATGTTCATATGAATGTGTGATTTGAGAATAATAAAATAAATGGTTCGAGTTGGCAAGATCGACATATATTTATGTATATTGGGCAACACATTAAGATACATGTGTAAATTGAGAATAGAAAAATATATGTTATGAGTCAAAACGTTTTATTTATGTATTTTCGTAGAATGCAAATACTTCTTATTTAAATTAAAGCAAACCAATTATCAAGTACATCCAAGCATGTGTTAACTGTGAACATGGAACAAGCAAACATGCTCGGGGGATCAGTTGGGATCAGTATCATACTATCACAATCCTTTGTTCGTGCGACGCGCACAACCCCTTCTGGGTTTAGGTGATTGATGCAAACAAATATGATATGAAGTAACCTTACAATATGCGTTAGAATAAAAAACTTTAAAAATTAATGAAAATAAAGATTTTGGGAGGGGGTAGTTTCAAACTGGTGGGGGTAACTTCAAACCGGTTTCAAATTACCGGGGAGGTAGCCTCAAACCGGTATCAGATTACCGGGGGGTAGCTTGAAACTGGGGGTAGCTTGAAACCTTTACACCGGAACACTGTCTTTGTGACGCCCAACTGGCGCTGAATTTATTTAAGATTTGTGTTTTATCATCCATATTGTGAAAAAAAAACATCTTTTTAGGGAAGAAGATAAGATGTTAATAACGCATGACGATCGATGATTTGTAGACAACAGCGTGTAACTATATAATTGCTTTTATTTTTTAAGGCTTGTTTCATAATACGGATTGATGTTCATATACACATAATATCGTTAGATCTAAGACATAGTCATTTTCTTGTGTCGTTTTTTTTTTCTTTTGAAAGTATAATTTACAACTCGATCCTGATCCAAAATGAAACCACACTTGAAAGAATAGTTGAAAATGAAACTGCAAGCTGCTTGATTTTTTAAAATATTTTATATTGCATTAATTTGATGTTATTTAAGATATTTTTTCATTTTATTATTTCAACGATTTGCATGCGCTATTTGTTTTAACCATTTCATTACTTATTTTAATATCGCACTCTGTGAGCAAACACCTTACGAAATTTCCCCAATTGCAATCGTGATTGTAATCATTTTGTAATGGCGCACGAAAAAGGAACCATTCCTAGCTATACACAATCAGGTGGTGTGTGTATCAATATCCGAAATGAAAGTGCAATCGTAAAAACGATATTGTTATCTTAATATGAAAAAGGAAAGCAGAATTCAACAGAATAATTCGCAATAATTCCGATTACAGCTATCTAAAGGATGTTGAAAAGAAATACATGTCAAATTTGCGAAACTATTGTTGGTCCTCAAACCAAATTGAGTGACGAATTCGAAATTTCACCTAAAGCCAGTCTATTCAATAGAGCGAAAGTTCTAAAAAAAAATTGACGGAAGCGTTCGATTGACGAACTTATCATAACTGCCTTTTTAAAAAGAAGTCTGATGTGATCATTTTGTTAAGTGAGATAATCGTCAAGTTTCTATTCATCTAATTGAATGGTGTATTTCATCCTTCTATATCAAGCATTCTTTGATCTAAAAACGGATTCCGATAGACTTAAATCGTTTTAAAATTTACTGGGGCTTTAGAATTATTCGAACAGAATCAATATGTCTGATATAGCATGATAAAAGAGAACCGCTTGATTTTCATCCAAACCGTCATCTTACAGACTGATTCGAATAAGGAACAACATGGTCTTACTCATAATTATTTTCAATATGCCTAAATTATGATCAAGTTGAAAAAGGGGTCGAGTTTCTTATAATTGTTTATCTTATCAAATACAGATTAGCTAAGGTTGAATGTACGATTATAAATATTTTTGCTGAATAGAATCTAATGCAAATATAGTTTTAAATGTTTTTGATTTTCTCAGTCTATAAAGCTTTCGATATACTAATAAACCTACTCTTTTAACCATCTTTTCCCAAATGCCTTTTTGATCAAAATCAGTTAATAATGCATATATTACATCTTTAAAATTCCCGATCATAATAAATGAATTCATAAATCGTATCGTACAAAAGTACCTGCGTGATTTTGCAAACATGCTATGGTTCGTATCACGTGAAACAGTGCATGCTTTGCGGCTATTAATGTCCTCTGTTGTTTTGCGATGGAATTATCATGAATAAACAGTGAAAAATAACAATTTACTATTAACCTTGAGCAAGTTATTTTTCCATTACTATAACATGATGAACTATAAACTTGCCGTTGAATTCGAAGCGTTGCTAGAAATGTATCAAATGATATTTATTGCTACATTCAATGATTTTGGGAACACAAATGATCTTGAATAACCTGTCTATACGTAAAAAAAAAGGGGGGGGGGGGTTGCTTTTATGATTAAATAGGAAATGTTGTAGATTATAGATATTGAGTATTTTGTCATGGTGACCATAATTTCATTAGCCTGCAATAAGGTCATATTCGATCTGGTAACATTTACTTAATTAGACCTATGATACTTAGTTGTGACATATGTGACTTACAATATGATAAAAAGGTAAAAATAAACACGTAAACTCCTAAATCATCATATTTTCAGCCTCCATCTTTCTTCATTACAATAAATTGGAACATTACATTATGCATATTGTTTTCTTTGTTTGAACATGCATGTATGATTAAATCTGATTAAATTGTAGACTTAGTGAAAAACAGTAATCACACTTTCTACACTTTTCCAACTTTTTTCACAAAACGTTTTGATTATGCGTATAAGTGTACATGTGCCAACACAGCAATTTTTGCCTGTGTTGCAGATGGTTAACTATAATTATGATATAAGAAGAACAATTTCATATTGCCTTTTCGACCAAGCGTAAACTTGGCTGGATTTTATTCAGATGAACAAAACAAATTTAAATCAACTAATAACCGCACAAATACACTCACAAAAACTAAGCGGTAGGTGGGGATGGTGGCGGAAATTAATTTGATAAACACCAATAAACATGAATAA
>LQRL01183859.1:1008-12635 GCA_001703475.1 Hydroides elegans
CAAAGGTAAATGTGAAAATATTTGCCAAATTCTAATCATAGCTTTTGCATGAAGGTTTTATAACACGCACATACCCACAGCTCACACTATCGTTGGACAATACACTGGGTGAGTATGGCCTGAGAGGAACTCGTAAATTTGTTGGAAATTGGAATGGTGATATTTCAGCGATCCCCGTAGAACACTGGTTCCTTCACAATACTGTGAAAGTAGTTCGTACGTATATCTAAGGTCCTTGCACAAAAATTGTGTAGCACGCCATATTGACCTTCTTCTATTAAATGGAAAGATATCCTTATAAAGCACAATAGAAATACGGTGTTTCTTTACCTGGCTGACGAAGATGACTTGGGGTATCACAACGAACGCAAAGAGAAGCAGGAAGATGTAGATGTTGAGATAGAAGAGCCATTTGAGAAAGATGAAGTAGGAGGCAACGGCCGAACCATAGTGACCTGTGAACAAAAAATATAATTATACTATATATGATAGGTTAGTCACACAAGGGGGTTCTCAATCGTAAACTTCAGGTTTTGACACAGTGAAATATTATTATAATACCCAATTGAGTAAAGCCATCGACGAAACCCTCGACGAACCATGGCCTGCACAAACAATGGAATATACCTTGACTTAAGAGTGGTTATCCGGTTGTTGACCCCTTTAATGATCTTAAAATAGTAAAATTACAATTTATTTGTGATGCTTGATAAAGGAGCTACGTGTAAACTTGGGACTCTGTGGTTGCAATGTCAAAATTAAACTATTCGCCAAAGTAAGGTGTTTTTTTTCAGAATTCAACATCGATTTAATGCATCATCCTGTTTCATCATTAAGAAACTTACAAGAAGCAGCTACGAATCATAGAAAAGAAAATTACATTAACTTACCCTCGATGGTTTTGAATGAATGCCGCCACAGCTCGAAGCGAGCCGAGAGCTCTTGCCATTCCGTTCGAACTTTCTTCCAACCCTGAAAAATACGTTTTGGTTAATTAATGTTATTTTGAGGATTTACTTTGGTTTATCATTTCAAGCTCTCCAAATACACTAGATACTTTGTTCGTATAGAATAACACTTAAAAATCAATATTTAAAAAAATCGCAAAATGTATTTTCAAATACTCATTAGACATATGATTAAAATGCAATATTATCAGAAGGCAGCTCTTAGGTACATAATTTCAAATGACAAAATATAACTACCCGGTACATTTATTAATTTGAAAAAATATTTCACTAGCACCTGAAGCAAGATAATCCTACTTACCTTTTTCGTGCCGCGTTTAAATGAACTCCAACATGATGAATCGGTCAGTGTGTGTAGCTCAAGACGATTTCTGAAAACAATTTTGAATACCAATATCACTGAAAGATAACTAATGGGTTATGAATTCGAAACTCTTAATAAGTTTACATATGTAAATCCATGTAATAATCTCGTTTACTAATTACCTTTTGATGCTGGGCAAACAATTTTCTTTGCGCACTTTTTCAAGATAAACTGCGAAAGTACGTCTATGGTTGCGTTGGTATTTATCTAGTGGTGTTTTCGGTCGCGTGGACATATCTTTCCAAGAAGATAACCTTCGCCTATTCGTAGATGATTTTTTGGTGTTCGCGCCATGTGTATCCGAAATTCTTCGAGTTTCCTGGTGTGTACGTAAGCCTGTCGAATTTTCATTGATATCCAAATCGAAACGATGAACTGACTTTGGTCTGAATCGGTGGCTTTTTGATGGCGTTGTTCGATTGTCCACCTTTACAATAACCGAATTGATACTGGAGGCAACATTAACCACATTGCTAGAACGACAAGAATCTAATTCAGATGTTTTATTGACTTGTTCGCTTATTGAACAATTTTCCCCAGCAGCCACATCAGCTAATATTTTATTTTCCAATGCCAAATCACTTTGTTGTCTTTTACTCCTCATTGACAACGTTGACATTCGGCTTGGAGCAGTTCCATGCGTTTCATCTTCCGTTGCCAAGATCGTGGCTTCCGTCCGTTGTGTTTCGTTCCCATTCAGTGAAGTATGAATGCTTTCGCTTGAGAATTCCTTAAGAAATTCGTTTATGATAGGAGATAATGGATGAACAGTGGGACTGTGGGTGCCTTCTGTTAGATGAGGCATCTTTCTTGGTTTGGTTCAGTTTGAAGGATAATATTTTTCAAAAATGTTGCTTTTCCAGAAGCTGGCTTCACTTTGTCAACAAAATATCTTGTGAGAATATATTATCTTATAAGATTGTAAATAATTAAATTTCCAATTAGTGTCGTATTCCATTAACTGATAATAATATTTTGTCCGCACACTAAACTAATGCCTTTCATTTTTTTATACATGTGAAAGTTTAAATTATATATGAACTCCATTTATATAACATATACTATTATTGAAAATTTGAATTTCGCTGATATATTGATGCAATATTTTTCCCAAATACTAGTTTCTTCCCAAAGTTTTTCTTAATTATAATAACTAACATGCACAAAAATTATCTGTCCATGAATTGATCCCCTTGATCTAAGACAGTTGAGCACGAAAAGAGTATTAACACATTGCTCCAAAAGTCAATCACTAGGATTGGGGTATTAATAAATAATCGCTTTGATTATAACACTTATTTGATCCCTTATTGTAGAATATATTGGGCATTGTTCTACGTGAATGCACATATAGCACACTGGGTTATTTTTGAGTAGGTGTCAGGGCAATTGGTTTATTATAATATATTATTTAATTCTAATTTACCCCTTGCAGTGAAATTTAGATGAAGCTATACCAAATTATTTACAAATTGTTAATTAATGATGAAAGGTAAAAATACCATAGACAAAGAGTAGAAGTTTGACAGGCTTCAATTAAAAATTGATACAGAGAATAATAAAGAATGCACGTAGATTTTTTGAATAGTGCTTGAGCGAACATCATACATATTGCCAATGTTTTGGCATCATATCAATACATTGCTTTTGTCAATTTTTGCACAAATTTATCACAGTGTGAAACATCACACAACACACGTTTTTTTACTAATAAATTATTATTTTAAATTGCACTTATATCACTTAATGTACTTTCATCAGTTGTAATACTACTTCTATAGTACATGTATATGAATATTCATATGCCAAATAATACAGACCAACTAAGACTTCTACAACTTACTTGAGTATATGCTTGGCCGAGAGAGGAATTGTCATGCGTCGCATGTTTAACATCACACAATCCCATGATTGAGACTTATAAATTGCACTTATTTCTTTCATTTACTCAGCACAATTTTTATCAATCATTTAGTCTATTTCTACAACTTACTTGAGTATATGTTTTGCGGTCAAAGGAATGGTCATGCGTCGCAGTAAATCAAGTCGCCGATTCGAATCCTCTTCCTGTTGCAGCACATAGACATCGGATGCTGTGATATGCTTAAGACTCGGGTAGTGACTGATGTCTGTAAGAAGGTCCTGCAAAAAGGAAATGTAATTATAGTTATCTTGATATTGTTATATTGCTATATTGCTTATATTTTCATCAGGATTTAGTATTTGAATATTATTATTGAAGTATCACATGTTACTTGGTCCTATGACGATACATTATCTGCTAAAATATATGCACAATGCAGGTAGAATAACTAAAATTTGTAGTTTCTTTAACGACTTTGTTAACAAAATATATTTTATATTTATTTTACCCATGACCAGACATGTAAGTTAATAGATAACTAGAAAATACATATAGATAAATCTGCTGCATAAGTCTTTAATATTATTTCAGAACACTTACTCCAGCTTGAACGGCATTACTCTTTCGGCGTTTGTCCAGCAATAAAGGATGTACTTGGCCGGAAACTCGCGCGGCTCGAATCATATTAATGCGCCATTTACGTAGAGTAGACCGATGTCTGCGAATTGAAACGCCACTTCTGCGACCCTGTAATAATTAGACGCGCGTTGATATCAAAATAATAATACATTTGCATTATAAACAAACAATAACCAAATTTAATTATAAAATAGGACAGAAGCTTTACATTTAATCATAGATCTATGATTATATCAGAGCCGTTTATCGGGTTTTGACAAAAATTGTGACCTATAAAATCGGTCAAATCGAGCTAAAAGGATACGGTTCTTTGAAACATTATAAATATTAAATATGTAAAGAAATAAACAAAATAAATCTAGTTTACTTTCATTATAGCGCGTAAGGATTTAAACCATAATATTTTTTACATAGAAAAAATAACACCACAATCTTCAACGAATAAAATAATTCTACTAAATTAAAACTTTTGATTTAAGCGTCACCTGTGACACTTGACTTGGCATTTCAGCCGCAACATTAGTTTCCGTCATAATTTGATCGACCCGTGCGTCCTCCTCACATTGGGCGCCATCTTGCTTTTGCTGGCTCACTTCCGGTACCTCAAAGACCACATGGTTTGCTTCTGCCTCCCGTTCTGGTTCTGCCAAATATAATCTTTAAAAATGTTCATTTTGTTAGATATGTTGAGCAAAACAAAGGCCTAAAATATAGATTTTTTGCATGACCAGGGGTTTTAGAAAATTTCATTTCACAACATTTCAAAATTCAAAAACATTTCACAAAAACCTCATCAGGGTTAACTAGTATATGTTAAGATATCCTAGGATTGATTGCATATGAACATGAACTTTAATACATTTCGCCAATTATTTCGATATTATATCATATTCTACCGCCATGAAGGAATATTACAATATTTACGTGTCACGTGATGTAAAACGCAGTGCAGGTGAATCACAAACAAACTTTTGTTTTATGTAAGCATTGAAATAGCTAAATGTAAGAAAACATTAAAACTTACCCTTTCTTGGATATTCAGTGTAATTATCCATTTCACATCAAAGATCAGTGTAACCTCAAGGCAAATTTTATGTTGCACATTCTTTGGAAACACAAAATTGCAGACTAATTTGTAATTATTTTATTATTTAATAGATTTAACCAGTCAGTTGATACATCAGCTAAACACATATATATATATATAAAGGCAATTCGTTCTATTTGTATGTATAATATATTCAGAAACCTGAATGAATCATCTGTTATTTATCTTGGTTATTTTTTGCTTTTGATCTATATGATTTTACCAACAGTTTAATAATTAAATAGTTTATCCAATTATTTTATTCAATACAATCAAGATTCATTTTCAATATTTTGGTGTATAATTAATTCTTATTGACTTTATTTAAGCATAATAACCATTCATACATATGCAACGAAACTCATAAACACACCCGTTTTGTCTATCACGAACACAGTCAGGTGTATTTTTCTGTAAATATTGAGATTTTTATAACTCATGACATTGATAACTCGATCAGACCCTTGAGATGATAGGCAAACACTGGAAGCACATACATCGTAATCACACTCATAAATAACTATATAGTCGTCATGTATCAAACAAATCGAATCGCCAAAAAATATTTACACAACAAAACGTGTTACATGGTCATGAACGCACGGACATATGATATTTATCGAAACGATACATGATTGTTTAACTAGAGGGAAAAGCATACAGAACGTCCCTTTCCAAACGTTGTTTGTCCACCCGATTTACACTTATCCATCTAGAACAATAAGTCATTTTCCCGAGAAAGCCAGCCTGAAGTTCCGAATGTTTGGTACGCCCTGATGACGGCACTATGACGTCATGATTTGCCGTCTTTATAAGATTGGTAGTATGCGGGCACGGCCTGGTCGACCGCCTTTTCGCGTCCTTTTAACTTCCGTTTCCCGCCGGGCGGTAGAGTGTTCTGTGGTAGATTAATCTGAAATGTAAGTTTTTTTTTGTAAAAGTGAAATGCTGATAATTCGATCAAATAATTTCTTTATCTGGCTCAAAAGATATCATTTATAATATACAATGTTACATTTTTCAATGTTGAAAATAAGATGCACACGAATACGAGAAACATGTTTGAGACCTAATAAGTTGCTCTAATATTTTTTGCTTGATTAAATGAAAATAAAGTGTTGATATATTTAATAAATTATGAAAATATGGATGTTAAATTATCACGAGCTTTCGCCCTAGCTGCCTAAATCGCGGGGGCTTTTGCCCTACTACAGTTTTAAACAAGTATACTTTATTTTTTTCTCCTTCATTTTATGAAGTGTTTTGCTCAATGAATTTCACTTACATGTCGGGGATAGGGGTTTCTGTAATGCTGGGCTATAAAGAAATAAAATGGTTAAAGGTATATTTAAATACATATTGAAATTTTAAAAGATTAATTAATTTTATGATCACATCAACAACTATATGCAGCCTAGCTGTAAATCTCTTTCAAAGAAAATCCGAGTAGTATGCTCGTAGGAATATTTATATAGCATGTGTTATTATGTAGTTTTTTTTTGTATTTTAGGCAAGTCATTCTTACTCTTAGATAATTGCCGTTTTAGCCTCATAAATATAACTTAATGCTTATCAATAAATATTTCTTAGTTACCAATCTCTATTCTCTGTTCCGCCTCCTTAATACATGACTGGATCTGCTCAGCATCTGTTAACTACAAAACAAAACATAAGATTGAATACATGTTTATTGCTTATACCCGGAAACAACTAAAATAAATTTCCGTATAGCTGTGATTCAAAGCCCTTAATACCTGGATTTGCAAAGAGGCACAACTCCTTAGATCGGGACAAAGTCTGCTACTGTCTAACTCATGAGTTAAACAGTAGCAGACTTTGGGTTAACGCTGCTTTCAATATGAGTCTTTAAAACATATACTGTATTACAAAATTGCTCTTAGTTATTTATCCAGAATTTATCCTCAACTAAATGCATACTATAAGTATAACATATCAAATCATGAGGCCAAACAATTAACCCTTTGTTATTCTTGAGGAGTCAGTATTACTATGATTTATGAAGTTATTTATCTTCAACTAAATGCACAATATAGCGTATCAAGCCATGAAGCCAACCACTTACCTCTTTGTTCTTCTTGAAGAGACGGCGTGCTTCGTCCCGGATATAGACTCGTTCTGATTCCGTTTCCGCCGGCAACGCTGCCGTCCAGCTTCTGCTTAGACGCATGATATTACGGTACAGTCGCAGCACGCGCTGACCTAAGGCCATCTGTACTACCATGACACCCTATAAACATATGATGTTGAAATGTAATACGTAACAGAAATGCAATGATGTAAATACTCCAACTTCGACTCAGACGCATGATCTCGCCATAGAGCCGGAGCACGCGCTGCCCTAAGGCCATCTGTACCACTATGACAACCTAAAATGATAACACGAAAGATGTAACGGCACACTTCGAGATTAGCATTTCAATAGAAAGGAATCGTTCGGCATGTATCGAAAATTAGTGAACACGAATAAGACATTATTTTGGGAGTGTGTGCTATTATTAGAACCACAATAAAACAGTATCAAATGCAGGCTATGTTATATAAACCCCTTATTTCAATGTTTAAAAAGCTGAACTTATTCATCACAATGCCACGGAGAATCGAAGTTGGCTTCTTTTTTCTCGAAAGCCTCATTCTCATTTTCAACCAAAAATGTCTGTACCACAACTTTCCGTACAATTAGAGAATTTTGTTAGATTTAAGCAACCAGAAGTTGGGGTTGTGCGTTTAGGACAACATTTGCTATTTTCGCGAAGGGTGTGCAATTAGTGGAGAGTGTGCGATTAAATGAGAAAATACGGTAATATATCCAGGTCCTAGACAGGCGCTAGCTGTTCGCATATCCACTTTGCAGAAAATGCAAAACAAAAATGGAGTCTTTCACATATTTCGCCAAAGGGTTTTCTGGTAAAAACAAATGGTCATGTTTTAAAGAATAAGAAAGAATTCCTATATACTTTTGCTAAAAGCAATGTTGATGTAGCGAGAGCAAAGGATATGGTGGAGATTGAACCAGTAAAACAAACGAAAATAAGAAGCTGTCCAATTTTTGTTGTTTCAAGACAATCAGATCAGCTTCAGTGGAGAGATTGTAATTCAGTCGGTTCGATAACCAAGAAGATGGTAGATCGGTGGCATGGGTTCAAGCCGTGTCTTTGTGTGATTTAAATATTGCACAGTATTACAGAACAATTCGTGGGTTATTCCCTAAATGTTTATCAATTGTCGGTGTATAACACACACACCCGTATAAATTCCGATGATTTTTTAATCGGTGTATACAGGGTTCATACTGACTCGGGCGGATTATGCGAGCGGCACGCTCGCCTACATTTTGGAGGCGCAATTTACCTGAAATAACACACGCCAGCAAAAAACATATATCTAAACGAAACGAAAACGAAACACCTTCTTGACCTCTTATACGCAATCTTCTTCTTCTTCTTCTTCTTCTTCTTAAGGTTCAGATGCAATCCTCGTTTGAGTATCGCGCACTTCATGCAGGTCGGTGCATCACACAAAAACGAAAAACTTGGTGCAGTTTGTGCTTTTATTTACAGTGCAGGCTAAAATCCGCGCGTATTAATCGAAGTCGTATTTGCTGCACCTGCTGGCTGAAGGACTCAGCACTGCCGCATAGTACAGTCGATGGTGGGATTAAATTCCATAGCCTTATTGCGTCAGGGTAGAGTGAGTGTTGGTAGACTATGGTGCGGGCGAAGTGTACGAGATCGATGACTATAGCCACGTATGACTATTGGCTGGCGGACAAGTAGGAGCTGGGACGGCGACGAGGTTGTTGACTATTTTATAGAACATAACGACTTTCGCTTGGGCACGTCTCTCCTGTAGAGTAGACCAGTTCAGCTGCTGCAACAGGTTGGTGACAGCAGCTGTTTGGTCGTACTCGTTCTTGACGAATCTAACGGCTCTTCGTTGTACTCTTTCCACTTTAGTGACATTTTCTTGAGTGTGGGGGTCCCATATCGTAAAGGAGTTTTCTAGAATTGGCCGAGCCATAGCTTTATACGCGAGTTCTTTTGTGACTTGTCGGTTTTTTCGGAGATTTTTTTTGTAGACTTTGAGATTTTGGTGACAAGCGTATTCCAGTTTAGTTGGCATTGGATGTTTACATCGAGGTATTTTGCAGTCTTGACTGTTTCTAGAACATGGCCGTAGATGATATACGAGTATTTGACGGGATTTTTTCTTGTCTGTGATGTTTAGAACTTGGCACTTTTTGGGATGGAAATCCATTTGCCAATCCTTTTTCCCATGTTTGGAGGTTTTCTAGATATTGTTGCAACTTTCTAGCGTCATCAGTATTTAAGATGCGTCTATATAAGATATTATCATTGGTAAACAGGTTGGCACTTGATCCGTTTATTAGGTATTCTGGAAGGTCGTTGTTGAAGTCTAAACAGAGAACGGTTCCCAATACACTTCCTTGGGGTATTATTGAGTCCACCGTTGCGAAGTCTGAGGAGCATCAATCTACGACCACACGTTGTGTCGTTTCATAGAGGAAGTCGGCGATCCATTTGTGTGTGTAACCACGGACTCCGTAGAATTGAAACTTATATAGTAGGCGTTGATGCGGCACTTTATCAAAAGACTTTAAAAATCTAATAATGAAGTGTCCACTTGGGATTTATCGTCTAGCCTTTTGGCAAGATGGTTGACTGTGATTAGGAGTTGCGTCTCGCATGACCGTTTCTTTCTGAACCCGTACTCTGCATCAATGAGTATCCTATCATCTTCGAGGTGCGACATTAGACTGCTAGATATTATGTGCTCCATTACTTTACAGACAATGCACGTGAGGGATATTGGTCGGTAATTTTCCGGTTGGGACTTGCTGCCCTTTTTGAAAGCCGGTATGACGTTTGCCGTCTTCCACTCAGTTGGTAGTTTGCCTTGGTGAAGAAACGCCTGGAATAAGGTGGTGAGCATAGGGTTTATTTCTGTTGCTGTCTCCTTTAGTAGACGGGTAGGAATATCGTCATGACCTGTTGCTTTGTCGCCATCTAGTTTCTGTAGAAGCTTTCTTACACCAATTCAGTTATTGCTATTTCTTTCATTTCCGAATGAGATGATTTGCCTTTGTCTGGAATGGTTGTGGTATCCTCGTTTTTATTGAAAACATCTGAGAATTGGGTGTTTAAGATGTTGGAATTTTATTTGCTATCACTTTGTAGAATACCTTCTTTGTTGTACAAAAGAGCGACGCCAGTATTGTCCTTTCGTTGTTTTTTTTTTATGAAACTCCAGAATCGTTTGCTGTTTTTATCCGTATCCGGAGATATTATATCTTTCATGTTACAGAGTATGCCTCTTTACACTTTTTCTCTACTCTCCACTTCAATTTGTGGAAGCGTAGGTACTTACTTTGTTTGTGTGTCCCTTTGCCAGATTGTTCAAGTACTTAGTAGCACTGTTTTTGTCGGGTGAGGCGTTTCATTTCTCATGTGATCCACGGTTGATTGTATCGTATTGTAGACATTTTGGATGGCACGTGATTCGTCATGAGAACTTCCATTGATGACTTTATGTACTTCCACATTGAATCCATGGCATTGGGCTTTGTGTGTTGAATTGTTGGCAGAATTCATGATTAATTGTAGATGCTGCATTTTTTAGGCTATAAACATCTGCTTTATTATCTGCACGATATACTTTTGCGTCGTATGGGTTTAACTTGTTTGGCTCTAGTGTCTGTGTGTACGAGTATATGCACGGCATCATCATCATGGTAACCCAAACCAGGAATGACGGAAAGACACACCAACTATATAGGCCCCCAACTTTGGGATTGGGGCCTATTCATCGTATATATACGCGAATGTTGACATGGCGTCATGTATTTTATCAACAAAAACATATAAGAGGATACGCTTGTACGCTCGTACACTTGAACGATAAACAATAACCTGACCCGAATGATACTGGGCGATAATGTAGGATTATGGCATAATCAAAAGCATGGGTGGTATTTAAACTATGATTTTATCAAAAATATATTTGAAACTGTATTTTATTTGTGTTTTCTTCTTATAAAACACGTGACATCACAAATTCATCGAACAAATCAGATTATAAAAATAAGTATTTATTCACCCCTAATTTTAGATTAAATCAAAATATACAGGGTCAAATTGCAGAAATAAAACTTGACTGGTGTACAATGTTTATCCCAGGTTTGACGTTGTTTTTACAAAGAAAACATAAGGCGAGTCACTTGGCTTTCCAAAAGCCGTATTTTCCCGGTGACGCAATAATTACATCACAATGCAAATTTGCATATGTTGCCGTACTAATGGGTATTTCTGTGTGGCTGAGTATAGTGATTACGCAAGACATGTATAAGGGGCGAGAGGGCTGAGCGGGCTAAACGTAAGCCAATGCATGCATGTGCAGTATTTGCATTACATTATATAGCGCAGTAGCTTAAGTACTCAGCCCTGTTAAGCAGAAGTAAATGTGAAAATGAATGTTTTATAACAAATAATGTACGGGAATAATGATGGAAAGGCAACTTTCAAGATGAAATTCGCTAAATACATCAAGCAAGATGGCCTAGATGTTCCAATACCCCAGATTTTTGGATAATTTAAAGAAATGATAATATCAATGTCTTAAATAGTTAAGTTTGGCCAAGTAATTTTGTGGAATAACATACGAACCTTT
>LQRL01183892.1:9773-22448 GCA_001703475.1 Hydroides elegans
AGGCGTGTACTATTGATACCTTTAGTTCTCAGTGAAACTTTTTTTTATTAAAAGAATGATGACTAAAATACACCAACTTGATGAGTCAAATTAAATTAACTCAAACGTAACCTGTCATCACATTCAAAACAGCTTATATAACATATATGCTTTGCTTATACTATCTAACATTACCTGATAGAAATAGTTAGCCGCCAGCCCAGGCCCAGCAATGCGTCTTGCCACAAACGTGTCCTGAGTAGGGTGTCGCGCCTGCTTCTTTATGACCAGATGGAACATCAAAGCATCCCAAATCTCGCGACCAGTGCGCCTCAGTGCCGCAACTGAAACGAAAGAGAATACTTTAATTATTCATTTATAAGGCGAAACATTTTAATAGCCAACGGATGTACAAAACCTTCAAGCTATAATCTCACGGCCAGTCCGCCGCAGTGCCGCAACTTAATGAGACATAGAAAAAGATTTACATGACTATAACAAGCATTGAGTTAAGCATTGAATCGTCATGTTTAACACTAGATTTGTTTTACAAAATGGAATTTATAATGAGGAACAAGGCGCTGATCCAGAAACTTGTGATTTTTTTTTTTTTGTTTAACATAGGGCCTACATTGTATAAGAGCGACGTCTCGCAGCGACTCTACGTCTCTCGAATACGCGCCTTGGTACCAACAGCCGGAAGTGAATCAACAGGCCAATTTCACAGCCTAAGTCTAGACTAGGTTCCCCTGTGTTATAACATTGAAATCTAGCCCAGACTTAGACTGTAAAATTGGCCCAATATCTTACGCTTTCTGAACGTAAACTCTATGCATCACAAGTTGGATCTTCAACTCTTAATTTTCAGCTTCAACAAGAGAGGACCAATCAAACCGATGTATTTTTTTCTGGATGATAAGCTAACAATAAGATAAAGATGTATAGACAAGGAGGATATTTAAGCCTTACTTTTTATTAATATAATACGCGTTTTGTTATTAATTATTATTAATTATTAAGAGGAAAACATTTAACGCCTGTAAAACTTACAAAGTAGAACAACAGCTGATGTCAGTCACACAAGTTTGAAGAAGGAGAGGAGAAGATTGCATTTTTTCAATATATAATACGTTATTATATTATACGAAAGAGATAGAAAGAGTGTTGATACTTACAAAGCAAAACAGCAGCTGATGACAGTGGCAGTACAAAGCCAGCGGCAATAAGAGCACAAATCGGTTGCAGAAATCCTAGCACAATGACTCGTAAGAAGATTGCTTCGAACACGTACATAATACCATTGCGACGTCGGTCTGAAAAGAATCAAACAAATAAAATAAGCACAAAAAGACAAGAAAAAATAAACACGTTCATTATGCGATCGTGTCGTCGGTCTGAAAAACAAATCATACAAATTTCGTTTAATAAAGTCTTACCCACTAACCTTGTTAGTGCTCGGACAGAGGTCAAAATGACGAGATAGCCGGGTGAAGAGATATCTGAGATGAAAATGGCGTATGCAAATCGGGATGGAAATTCGACAAAAGACGAGATAGGCGGTTGACGAGTAAAACAGAACTCATTTTCAAAGTACCCTTGTCACAAATTTATAATAACATACATTAACACTTTAAGTTTGGTTCAAGAATTCCAATTTCTTGTGTTAGATAAATATGAGATTGATTTTTTCTAGCAGGGGTGCGCCTTAGCGGTCGCATGTTCGCATATACCGTCGTTTTATCCGCGCAAGAGTTGTTATAAACGACAGCCACACTAGAGCGAATGACAATCTGAGGAAAATCCACACTGTGCAAATATTTCAATATTTAAATGCCAATGGAAATTGCGCTAGCGCTTTCGGCGCTCGGATTTAAGGAGATGTTACTTTCAAGCTGAATTTCACACAAGAATGTCGTTTCCCAAAGCGAGTGTCATTTTGGATGACGGCCGCACTTGCGACTGTCATTTTGTGGTTAAGGTGCACCCTTGTTCAAGTTGGAATTGAGTGATAAACATACTTGTACTTATTCATAAAGGCGTTTTTTCCTTCATTTAAAATAAATTTTGTAAAGATAGTTACCTGGACAGTCAAAGTCATACACAAACAGCAAGAACAGATGAGCCAGTAAAGTTGCAAACGGCATCCTGAAACAACAAATATACATTTATTTATGTATTTTATTTAACATAATCTAATATAAGCCTAACAAAACTCTTGAAAAATCACTAGATCGATTTGGTCGAATGTTTGTCAGCAAATGAAACGTTCATTCATACGTAAGTTTTTTTTTATCTATACAAGTAATGGATACTTAATTTTGAAATAGAAGCTAAACCCTAATTCGTATTGCCGCATATGAAATCTTTAGGTTTCAAAAATTGTATATGTACATTGAATATAGCATATCTCTATTCAACAAAATGTTTTGAGTAGCAAATTTTACTGACCACAGAGGTGACAGAATAGCAGCAAATATGGAACACACGCTGGTCACCACACACAATGGCGCGAAACCAAGCAACAGCGCACAGGAGCCAAGGGCGCCTTTGACCACGTAGTTCCAAAAACGGTTCACTTGGCGTGTGAACGACTTATCCAGGAAACCTATAAAATGGAACAAAACATATCAACACATATGAAGCGAAACCCAGTAACAGAACACAGGAGCCAAGGGCGCCCTTGACCACGTAGTTCCAGAAACGGTTTACTTGACGTGTGAATGATTTGTCCAGGAATCCTAGTTTATAATAATATTTGATTAATTAAACTTTTGTTTATTTTAAATCATAACAAAGATTGAAAGGGCGCGAAACCCAGCAGCAGAGCACAGGAGCCGAGGGCGCCTTTGACCACGTAGTTCCAGAAACGGTTTACTTGGCGTGTAAACGACTTGTCCAAGAAACCTAGTTAATAATAATATTTGATAAATTAAACTTTCAAAATTGTTAAACCATAATAAAAATTAAAAGGGCGCGAAAACCAGCAACAGCGCACAGGAGCCGAGGGCGCCTTTTACCACGTAGTTCCAGAAACGGTTCACTTGGCGTGTAAACGACTTGTCTAAGAAACCTAAGAGAGAAAAGCATGGCTTTTTATACATGTACTTATTTCATATATTAAACGGGTATTGCACGCAAAACCCAGTAACAGCGCACAGGAGCCGAGGGCGCCTTTGACTACGTAGTTCCAAAAGCGGTTTACTTGGCGGGTAAAAGACTTGTCCAGGAAACCTAGATGAAATAATCATATTTGATTAATTAAACTTTTAACAATGATATATTAACTATGTTATTATATGTCAGAAGCATAAATTCCAGAAGTGGTTCACTTGACGTGTCACGACTTGTCAAGGAAACCTGGCAAAGTGGAGACAAAATCAAGATATTACACTATATAAGAGCATGTAGACATGTACGTATATGGTTCCTGAAAGAACGGATTAAGGACTGTAACGGCATACCGCAATTGCCTATTTCATTTTGAAAACCTGACACGGATTATACCGAAACCAAGTTATTGGTTCGCCAGTCTTGATGATCTAAATATGTTAACTGATTTTTGACCAAACAGAGCGGGTTGAACCCATAAGATAGAAATTTTAACTTGGAATACAAGATTTCAATTAAAAATAACCTACCGTATAAAATGGTGCGTTAATTTTCTTAAGCGTGAGCTGTACATTGTGCATAAAAATATAAAGTGATATATGTGCTAAAAGCAATGAAAATACAAAAGTTTTCCTTAATTTTAAAGATGGTCGAAGTATTTATCTCATAAGAAATGTGTTACACAAAGCAAAAGCGATAACAGAACGAAGTCAGAATATTACTTGATAATGATGCTGGTGGATAGTTTAAGTCAATATGTGTCTTTTTTTTCAAGCAAACATTTTAAGCATATGTGCACATTGCTGTATTTTTATAAACACATCTTCTAGGTGACCGACTGCATGAGTCTCTTATGGTTTCAGGCAATGTGCTCATTGATAGATTTCAGATTGTCCGAATCAATATACATTGTACATGTATATCCGCATCAATGTAGCCTATATACTAGTATATTTATGCCATATTTACAGGAAGGCCAACATACTATGTCTTTATTATACGTCGAATCGAATACACACCAGAACCAGGTTCTTCTGTCCATTGATTTGAGTGAGAAAAAGGAAAAATACGTAAGAAGGAGAAATAGGAAAAGGTAGGGGACGGAGTAAATAATTGAGATAGCAATTATATGAATACATTTAGTGTTATTTAAGTCAAGTTTTTCTTTCAATAATAGGAACAAGACTAAATTTATTTTGGAAGGATGGTAGTTATAACATCATGGAGAGAAATAAAAACACCAACAAACATTTCCGCTTAAACACAGCAAAATACAGTAGAACCTCGTTAACAGGAGGATGGTTAGCTTACCGGGAAAATCGAGGCTACTTTATAGTCACCTTTTTTTATATATTAGTTATCAAATTCCACGGTTCACTCCATCTCATTCCACGGTTAATTCCATCTCATTCCATGGTTAACCCTATCTCATTCTCTCAAGTCCGGAGCATCCCGAGTTAATGAGGTTCTTCTGTTCTTATAATATAATAAAACAATAATCACCTGTGCTCGGTTCAGCTTCAAACTTTGCCCGCGATGTGTGCACACTTTGCCATAAGTTACTCAGGCGAGATCGCAATGTTTGCGTTTTGGAAGACAGTTTGGGACCCAGCGTACCCTGTAAATTTATTTATTCATTTACTCACTGCTTTTAAATAGCGCCTAATTATAGTAATATTGAACAACTCAAAGCGCCTTATATCATATTGTATTGGTCTATAGTTGGAATGGTGTCATGTTTTTATCAATGTCTATTCTTTTATTGTATGTAGAGCTAAAGTGAATTATCAGTTATATGCATATGTCTTGTACTTAAGGCCTTGATTGCATAAAATGCACGAATTTTGATAGCACGTTGCGGTTTTCATGAATTTCATTATGAGACATCTGTGATTATTAAGGAATAACCAATTCGTTCCTTACAATTTCAAACAAATAAAACAGTAAAAAAAAACACAACCCAAACAAGTTAATGTAATCGGGGCCCTAGTGAGCATATTTCTTACTTATCATATTATTTATAGTTCTTTTGTTCACAACCATTTTTAAACTTACGTTATGTGGATTGAGCTCCAGTTCGGCTATAAACGGCTTCTTGTAAACTAGCGCACGGAAACTGAGAGGGCCACACCATGGTATCGCAATCTGAAACATAAGGTTTTTTTTTATTTATCTATTTATTTATTTATTTGCTATATTCTGTTTAAGGCCCTCTATAGTTAAAATACTATGAACGGAAAGGTACCAAAGGACATAAGAGGCAACATGGTGATTTAAGCCTTTTCAGGGGATTAAAGGGGATAGATGCAGGATATTTCCATATTTTTAACACGTCCTTTAATCTTTAGTTAACAATCATAATATCATTTGATATGATATTGCTGAACACTGACTTATCTAAGTCTTAAGGTGAACGATTTCGTAAAAAGAACAAACACAACTAGAATGATTTTTTTTTTAACTAGGTCCATGTTTATTTTGAAAAAAAAAATGAGATTCATTAATTTCCATGATAACATAAAGAACAAGCAAAACCAAAATGCATATTCTTACGCCAAGCCAAAACATGGCGTTCCACGTCCATGTCCATGTGCGGATAAAGTAGTTCTTCCAGCGCCAGAAGATGGACTGGGTATTCGAATGCACGTAGGTGTCTTTTTCAAGCACGTACACCGGCTAAAACACGTATCATCATAAAACTGGTTTAAATACTAAACAATATACATGCATCACGTATTTAGCGCGTATAAAAGTACACGTGATAACTTATGATTGCTTGAATTTTGATAAAAAAATAAAGTATGATTTAAAGAATAACTATATGACTTACGTTGAAATCATAAGGTCAAAAGCATTCAAATATCTTATTTTATGAGTTAGCACACTGTAGCACAGATGGCACACAAAGTCACTCGCATAGGATCACGATTGTCTTTAAACAGATTTTGATGTCCTCTCCCATAAAGATGCCTTTTCTGTGCTTCAATCCAAAAACATAAATCGAACAAATAATCGATGTAAATGTGAATCACATAAACTTTTCAACCAAACTTACTTCATCCACCGTACGCTTATTAATATACGTATTCTGCGGCTCTTCTACGATGACCGTCGGTATTACTTCCGCCTCGCCGTAAACCACGCGCTTGACAACCCAGTTGCCAGGAAACCAGATGCGCTGCTTGAACCGGAAGTTGCGCGTGGGCAGGCGCACTTTGCCTAGTTCCTCCATCAACACTGGCTCCCTCTGCAAAAAAAGGAGTTCGTATATGAGTTATTTTAAGGGCGAAATAAAGAAAGAAAGAAAGAAAGAATAAACGATAAGTATGAAAAACAGGATAAATAGTCTCTGTTTAACCTTAAACTTTGACTATTTATGCATTGCACAGTAAACACATTTGTTAAGAGCAGTTTTTTTTCGGTTAGCAACGCGCTTGACAACCCAGTTGCCAGGAAACCAAATGAGCTGATTGAACCGGAAGGTGCGTGTTGGCAGGCGCACTTTGCCTAGTTCCTCCATCAATACTGGCTCCTTCTGGCGGAAAAAAACAGTAACACACAAACATGATACGATCCTATGAAAAGAGAAAAATGAAAACCGACAAAGGCCGAAAAAGTAACATCCCTTAACACAAAGGGTGACGCCACAAGTAACTGCTGTAGAGATTGATAGATTTTGATGAAATACGCTATAAAATGTACTTGTGAAATCAAGGAATTATTTAATTACATTTGCTCATTTTTTGTAAAATATCTCAATTTCCATATTTTACATGATATTCTTGTCTATCTAATGGACATTTGGTCCAACAAGGAGATACACTGTCTTGATTTTCAACATTCATCTATCCGTTTATATATGAATTTATCTTTCATAGTAATTAACACTCAAACAATCAGACAATTATAATGGATGAAAAGTTATCTTACATCTCGCATGAAGGTGAGATCCCGTTGCAGGAAGTACATGGTTTGGTTGAGTGAATCCTCTCGGCACGTCTCGATGGCATTCTCATAGGGAGCCCATTGGTTCAGGCGCACATATTCTCGCTACAACAGTATTATGTCAGTATAATGATTATAGCTTAATATTTATCATTAAAATATTGAGGTCTTTCTCTGTATCAATAGAGAGGGAGTTATTGTTATTTGTGCAGTGCCTATCTTATCATTAATTATTTTTCTACCGAAAAAGCAATCACATATTTTTTGTAAGTTCTATTCATTTAATGGATAATTTAAAATTCGCTCAATTTTATTAGGTCCCGTACCAATGGATAGGATAATCAAATTACAAAACAATAAAATATATTTATTATCTTAAAGACATTTATATAAATAATGCACATCAACCACTATGGTCAATCATATATTAAACATCTAGGGGACGTTTATTTTTTCAAGGCGTCCGGATTTACGGGGAAGTCCCTTTAATCAAGGACGTCTTGAAAAATTGGGGTGTCTTCCTCTTGTTATAGGGGACTCTTACCTTGAAGTTGATGATTTTGGCGTGGTTCCACTCATGAATACGAGACCTCACGGGATAGGCACTGGCCAAGTGCTTTTGCAACTGATGGATCAAAGAGAATGTCATGATGTATCATAAAAGTAACATTTTAAGTATATTGAACTCGAACACCTATAAATGGATTTAGAACCGTCGTGTTAGAGTGTGTTGATCACGGAATACCAAATTATAATTCGCTGGGTTGACTACCATTAGTTGTTTGGAAGAGTGAAGCATCATTTGAAATTAACTTACCAGTTACTTTTATGCTTTAGCACACGATTGTGCGTATTTTCATTATCTTTTTTTTTTTTCAAAGAACTAAGACCACGAAAATATACAACTAAGTTAACTTATGTAAAAGTTCAATCACTTATTCCATTTTCTACAAATAAATGATAAATATTAATGGATCAATCAAAGGTGCATTTATACAAAGTGAGTACATATGTCTATTGCTAGAAACACCGGAAACAGCATGTACAATGAACATTTGCATTAATACCTCTTTTCCATTCTTTTGTCAAATGCAAATAAAGAAGGTATTGAATAAAATATAATGTTTCAAAAGGCACGCGACGAAAATATGGCAAGAAGGGATAATCATAAAATATAAACAAAGCAATAGGGCGGATATTAATAGAAACATATCCTTCCATTACCTATACTCTTTAGCATATCGCGTAATTAATGAGCTATTTTCCGTTATCAACAATATTCATACAACTGTACTTGTTTTGTTTTCACTTTCAATATTCGAATCTAGTTACTTTATAAACAATTTAACGCTAATATAATTTTTATTTACACATAATTTCCCCCATCGAATGACTGAGGGCAAAACATCCCATTGACATGTGTTTATGAGTATATCGGCATACCATCATGGGTCTATGCTTTTTCGTGTGTTCCAGTTCCCGATACATTTTTATCAAGATTATTGAATCATAAAGTAAATATAGAATATAATAATATATGCATAGTCATATGGTTATCAGAAATAGCCTGTTAACATCTTTGCAGCATATAATTCTGTATAGACTTGTACTTCCATATGAATCACGTTTTCCCTATTAGCTATATCTTGTTTGCGTTCAATCTAATATCAGTCAACGGCCATATTTGCATCGTCTACATAATATCATGTTATTCAATCTTTGTTATTTCGATAAACCTGTCCTGTTACAATTTTTGCAAAGCCATCAACAACACTTTATTTTTTATCTGGTCACTGATAATAAATATATTTATATTTTACATACATTATAAATCTTTGTTTAGTTATACCACAAACTTTTGCTTAGCTATCTCAAACATTTGATCTTTTTGTTCAGTCAATGTTTTTTTTTCACTCATGCTCATCTGTTTTGCTATACCTCAAACAAGGGATGTTATCAATTTTCATTTTTATACATGTATAATCAATATTTATCAATATCATCATACTTGTTTTTAGTTTTACCTCAAGGGAGTGTTGCTCTAGCTTTTGCTTAGCCTCCTCCAGCGCTTTTTCCATCACGAGGGTTGACTTGGCTTCTCGTACAAGCAGCGCGCCTTTTGAGAAAAAAAACATGAGACAATTTTAGAGAATATCCTGTACTATTCCCCCAACGGTTGAAATGAATATATGTCATTCGTATACGACATACAGACCAATCATTTTATTGAATCCTCTTAGTAGATTAAACAGGACGAATACAGATTATAGCCAAACGTTGTATTAGCTAGATCAATTAATTTAACAAAATTGTGTTCATGTTACATGTATTTGCATATTAAAGCTGATCACCATTATGCTTGAAAGCGAAACTTGCAATTATCATTAGATACTAGTAAGAGCACAGATTCTAGTTCGATAGGAGTAGTTCGGCACCATTAATATTGTATTATGTTAATCGTAAGTGAATGACTAAAAAGCAAAAACAAATCTCACCTAGACCCAGACTAAGTGCTTCCAGCTCCTCTGAATTTTCGATGGCCTTAAAGATACGACTCAAATATTCTTCTTTGACCGCTTCATTCACCCTCTATAAAAGAATGAAATTAATTCTTTCATGAATCATTTTATAATCGAACTCGAGTCTATTTAGTCTATCGTTAAATAAAATTTGATAGTTTTATATCTCAATTCGAATTCTTTCAACTAAAAATTAATCAAACGTTTTGTCATTGTATAAAACAACTTATAAACATTTTTACATGTAATCGCTAAATATACTAGAACACAGTATTTCATTATAGGAAAAGCTACCTCAGTTATTTCCGTATGAGTGACTTCTTCCGCTATAAAAATGTAAGAGAACAAACTTAGATTAGGATTTATCACTCATTGATATTTTGTTTCATTAAACCATATACATTAATACGTTTATCAAAAAATCTAAAAGTGAAATAAAATCACTCATGGATATTTCGTTTCATTAAACCATATACATTAATACGTTTACCAAAAGATTAAAAGTGAATTATTTCAATTTTAAAATCAAGAAACCTACTTATGTTTACAATTTAAACTAGAAGGTCAGTGACCTTGGATCCCCCGTGAACTTCAACAATTCGTATATGCAGGATGGTCAGTTTTAACTAAAATTAACCTTGGAAATAACGAACTATTTTGCGAATAAACAAGATCATGTGATGAAAGAAAAACAGAGTAACATCTTGCATCATCACTCACTCACTTCTTTCTGGAGACATCTCTTGAACTGACGAGATCAGTTGGCAAAAGTATCCTCAATTTATAAATTAAAGAAAATATGCTTTTATAAGCACGAGCTCATATAGCACATCCAAAATGCTTTAGAGAGGCAACTGACATAGCCAGTGAAGCAAAAAGATAATTTTATTACATTAAATTATGCTTCTATAAGCACATTCCAGATACTTTTGAGACGCAGCTGACGAGGCCAGTGAAACAAATATATCATTTAACTTACATAGCAAATATGCTTACATAAGCATGATTACTTTTGTAAGCCAATTCCAAATGCACCAGGCTCCCCAGATAGGTGTTAACACATCTCTATTAATTTGCTGATTAATATGCTGAAAAAAGCATAATTGCTTATAAATATGCATATATAAGCATGATTGCTTATAAAATCACACGCAAAATGTTTTTGGAGGGCAGCATTTCACTTATCTAAAAAATAATTTGCTTATATAAGCATCTTTGCTTATGTAAGCACATACCACGTACTTAAATGATAATATCTTATATCATCATCTACATTTCCTCATCTGAATATGAACTTTTCGCTACAATTTTCAACCGATCGAGATGACACCATGACGAGGCACGACTTCAGACCTTGGTTTATACGTGTATAAAATTTGAAAGCTCTAGCTCAATTGCTTCAGACCAAACTCGCCTGCACAATGTGCTTGGCATCTGAAAAAAAGTTGAAATCGACAATTTTTAAAGTGCTCCAAAATCGACAATTTTCAACAAATCCAGATAAAACCTTGACGAGGCACGACCGCAGACCTAGTTTTATACGTGTATAAAATTTGAAAGCTCTAGCTCAACTCCTTTATACCAAACTCGCCTGCACAAAGTGCTTGGCATCTAAAAAAAAGTTTAAAATCGACAATTTTTAAAGTGCTCCAAAATCGACAATTTTCAACCGATCGAGATGGAACCTTGACGAGGCACGACTTCAGACCTTGGTTTATACGCGTATAAAATTTGAAAGCTCTAGCTCAACTCCTTTATACCAAATTCGCCTGCACAAAGTGCTTGGCATCTGAAAAAAAGTTTAAAATCGACAATTTTTTAAGTGCTCCAGAATCGACAATTTTCAACCGATCGAGATAAAACCTTGACGAGGCACGACTTCAGACCTTGGTTTATACGTGTATAAAATTTGAAAGCACTAGCTCAACTCCTTCATACCCAACTCGCGTGCACAAAGTACCCTATCTCAAGCGGGACAGACAGACGGACAGACAGACGGACAGACGGACAAGCTCAACCCTATATCCCCTCGTTTTCACGGGGGATAATGAACAACAGTTAATACTACACGTGTATTATAAAACGTGATTAAAATTAGAAATAAGAATAAACCTTGCAGATCGGAGATCATTCGGTCCTTGAATTTCACGTACCAGCCCTGACCCTCTTTCTCCAGGATGTCTTGAAGGATCGGTCTGCTTCGGCCCATCAAATCTGTAAAACGTTAAATAGTCCGTTAGCCAGTTAACAGGAATTCCCTGATTTTTTCCAGAGTTTTACCTAACCCAAAATTGAATCTGTCCTAAACGCATTTGGCACTTTATACCAAAACCATAACAGTGGTCCATCATATTCAGAGCGCCGAAGGCGAGAGCTAAAATTTAAAGTACATTTTTACTATTTGTTGGCGCCGTAGGCGCGAGCAAATTGTTTAAGAGAAATCATAACAAAATAACAAATAATCAATAAAACGAAAATTCCAGGACACAACCACTTAATAAAATTGCATGTGATAATACCTCTGTTAAAGAGCCTCATGTCGATCTCCACACCCTTAGCCGTTTGCAGCTTATATGGAGGCAGCGGAGGGTTGAAATCACCGATATCTTTATTTTCGGATTCAGTGTCGCGCCAGGCATCCTTTACGTATTCGGTGAACGCTATCCAACTAGCTCTGGATGAAGGCTTAAAATGAAAATATATTATGCTTTTTATATTTTTCTGTACCGTACTGGTGATGTGTCAAGGAGTACTTCTCTGGAGTACATTAGGCCTCCTAAACAAACTCAAAAGCTAGGCAGCTCGCTCTGGATGAGAGCAGCAAAATGGGAAAGGCATTTATATCTATTGTCGTTATAAATCTGAAATGCCACAAAAGCAATAGAAAGCATAGAACGGCCTCGTTTTTATGGCGTCCTTTATACAAAGCCAATAAATTAGTTATATGTTTTTTATAAGTTTTTTTATAAGAAAATATGATGAGTTAAGTGTGTATTGTTTTTTGTCCAAGCGTCTTTAATAAAATAATAAGCTGGTTCCAAACTTGATCATGAGCTCAAGCTGACATTAGAATTCATCATATGAGGTCAGCGTAAGGTCATGATAAGGTCAGCTGGGTTTATGT
>LQRL01183898.1:0-13267 GCA_001703475.1 Hydroides elegans
GCTCTAAAGACAAGACGTGTTTTATTGTCTCCAAGCGTGGGCTCATTCTCTACGAGGCCTGTGCCTAACCCGTAGTGCAGGCCCTTTTACATCACAATATATTAGACTGTGTAATCTAGAGTAGATTAGAAATGCTATATACATATATAGCTTTTTATCATAGTTATTCAGTAATTGGTTCGTTTAATTTACTTAGATATTGAGCATAATTTAAATTTTCCGAAAAAACTGATTCAATTACTGCCATATGGTCCATGTAAAATAAATTTGAGATATTATCATGCAAATAGTGTGCTGTGTGGTAATTTTAGCAAACAGAATGACGTTTAGTCATATGAATGCGCGCAATAAATTAAAATTTGTCGTTCATGACTTATAATTGATATGGAATTTCAAATACAATAGACAGTTCTATTTGTTTATGCAAATGTCCAAGAGGAATAACATCACTGAGAATTTACCATTATAAGCTTTTTACAGCATTTTCTAGAAGCAATTCTGATATCTTTATTAGTCCAATATGTTAGTATATATACGGTTATAGGCAACTCAGCTTCCCACAACATATATCTCCCACGAGTTTACGACCAGACATCGTGTTATGATCAAAAACAAAAAAAAAACTGTACGTTTTATAGAACTCACTCAGTCAACATGCTAGCTAACGCAATACTAGCCGCTAGCTAGCCCTATACTAGAATTTACTAGCTAAAACTTCCTAGCTAATTTTAGCTAGCACAGCACTAACGTTGGCTAGTACTAGAGTACTCCTAGCTAGTGACTAGCTAGGACATATCGTGAAGAATTAGCTATTTCTTCACTAGTACAAGTTAGCTAGTCCTTCACTGACGCTCGCGAATAATTACTAGCTAAGCGTTAATTTTTCCCATAATTTCCAAACTTTTAATGTGCAAATTCTAGCAATTTTTTTCACTTGTAGTTTTCCATTTGTTTATAATCTTTTCAATGTCACGGGTGTTGTATTTGCTCGATTACATGTGAACAGTTTGGTTAATGTGTTTCGCTTGTTTTGTTATTAATTATGTGTGTAGCAGGTATACTTTACAATTTTGGCATTCCAAATAAGCCTTGATTTATTTACAATATATTTGAAACACCATAAATAACGAATCAATTATTTTTTTAATTTATTTAGGAAATCGCAGTCAATATATATTGCACTATTACATGATTGTAAATCTATATCGCAGTAATTTGAGACTATATATACACGTACAGGACCTGCCCATATCCTAGATTAAATACAGTATGTTCTATATACAACCTCGAGTAACTTAATTATATTTATATTACAAAATCTTATATATTTGATCTATATACAGCCTCGAGTAAATACATAACTTAATTATAGCTATAACGTTTATACAGACACACATTTACAACGAGATTAAATAGAGAATTCATAGCGAATTTAGAGTTTACACATATATAAAGATACAAATATAAGTTTTTTTTTGTAAATGTAAAACTAAACAATGTAAAAGTTAACAATAGGTGGATGTAGCAATTAACAAGATGTAAATGTACTCATACAACTCATACAGACGTCGTCTGATCGCTCTGAAATGCCTTTTTAACTGGGGTTCATGATTCGACGTCTTGAGTTCAAAGCGACTCAGCACATGTTGTTCCTTCTCATCATCATCGCCCATCCTTACATCAAGACGTCTGTTTTCTAAAAATTTAATCAGGTTCAGGACGACTCAGAGCAGTTTTGCTTTCAATCATCATCATCGCCCATCTTCACCCGTTCCAGAGTTGGCTTTTACAGTAACTATCCGATTCGAGGTCAACACATAATGCCTTAACTGACGCTTGAAAAATTGACTTTTACACTGACTCTCCGATTCGAGGTCAACACAGAATGCCTTAACTGACGCTTGAGTTTAAAGCGGCTCAGAACAGTGTTGTTCATTCTCATCATCATCGCCCATCCTCACATCAAGACGTCTTAATCATAAAAATTTAATCAGGTTCATGACGACTCTGAGCCGTTTTGCTTTCAATCATCATCATCGCCCATCTTCACCCTTGCTAGTCTTTACAATATAAGCTTTTATAGCGACTTCCTTGTTTGTTTGGTAGTGAACAATTCAAGTTCTATTAAATGAAGTCAGCACAGGAACTATGCATAGTTCCAGATGAAGAACGAATGGACGAAGCTCACGGACACAAGCGACTTGAGGACCAAGAACTAGTCGAGTAGTTCCAAGACAAATGGTGGAAGGCGTGGTGTTTTCCAGTTGAAGTTTGATGCCGCGGGTTCCCGTCTCAGTCAGTATGGAGAACTCTCGGGATGCTTGACGTAGCAGGAAAAGAGATGAAAAATATAAAGGAGACCGGGGTGCAAGCAGAAAAGACATCCCGATGGATATTTAGGCAAACGAAGCGAGCACAAAAGCCCAGCGGTTCCAAGTGGGATCTGATCATGGGCCGAAACTCTCGTTGAAGAAAGAGACATCCTTGTGACGGGATCGATGAAATGCGACAAGACGTTGTTCAAGGTAGAGAATTTATTGATGAATATCAGAATGAGTGACCATATGTAAAGTAAAACCGAAAAAAAAGTTTAAAAAGTTTAAAAATGCAAAATATGATATATCTAATCTTTTTCTTCTTTGATATGATGCTTCAGCTGAGCACTAAAGCGATGTCGTCCAAAATATTATCTTTGTTTAACGTTTTCAAAACGTTCTGTATCCTGGCGACGCGATATGAATGCTAGTGGTTGATTTTACATTAACAATATTTAGATGTCCCAAGTAGCAGGTTTGCAGAAGACTAAATCCCTCCGCTACTTTAACAACAGTTAAGAACGGGATAACCTAGAAATTTAAATAACATGGCAACCGAATCCATGATAGCTAAAAATTCTTTAAAACATATTGATAATCACACCTAGTCGGCAATTTAGGATTTTTTAAAAATCGCTCAAATTCCAATTTTGGAACAAATCCAAATATAACCTACCCATGAACAGCTCCAATACATGTAATTTCCGTATGCCAAGAGAAAACAAAATACACTGAGGGATATCCGAGATCATCAAAAATCATAGTGGTTCCACAAATCAGCATTTTTCGAGAAAAAAAGTTAAGTTAAAGCCGCCTAAGCGGAGCTCTAGTATATGTTCTTTGTGTATGCAAAATGAAAACGAAATACATGGCTTAGCTATACAAGTATAGCTTAGATCTCAGTACACAGTAAATTCCAAGGTGACAACAAACGTAAGATGACTAACAAGCTTTTGTGAACTCAAATTCTTTTACATATTTTATATCAATGTGTATTCACTCATATGAGCAATAGTTTATTGCCTTTATTAGAATATTAGTTCTTCTTAAAATTCCTAGAAAATTGTTTTGAACTAAAAATATATCCAGCAATATTCCTTGATTTCCTCTTTTTGTTACAAACAAAGGTTTATGTTTTATTGTTTCATAAGAAAAGGCTCATATACTAGATACTAATCCAAAACCAGAGTACTTATTTCTAAAATCATCGGATTGCATCTCCCATTTCTATAGTTTAGAGTGAAAAAGGGTGCGCGCCCTCTTAAACGAGAGCAAGATATATCTTGTTCCATTATATTTTAAGTGTATGCTCAGTGAGGCGTGAAATAGAATGGTCGTATCTCAAATAAAACAGTTTTATCGCAATTCAAAATATATCGGCAATGTTAAGGCGTCTGTTATCATTATTTTGCAATATTGAAGTTAAAGGGAAATAGATTCTCGCAAAATATATTGTATTTTCTCTCGCTTTCGTTCTCACTTGAGTGAGCTAGCAACCTGCAATTGAATGTATTCGGGTCGTGATTTGAAGTATAACGGTATGCCATATAAACATTTTCTTACTCCTTAACAAAATTCGGAATTACAAAGCTAAAGCGATTTTGTCACGCACATGTATAATTGAAATAATGTTTGCACTTGAAAATCAAATCCAACTTTTTATTTTGTTATATAAACGGACGTGCATATGAAAATATTATTTTTATTATGAACCTAAATGTCACATCAGCGAAAAAAGAAAATGTAGCTATTTCGGGATAATTTTACGGTGTCAACATTACGGTATACTTGTAAAGAAATCGTTGAATCAGTTGTTGTCTTTGACGACAAGAGCATGAGATGAGTGAAAGTTTTTAGTTTCGCCGGAAAAATAGTGATATAGACATTTATATTTATACTTATTTCTTGTAGCGAGTGTCAGCCATGTCAAGGAGCTACCCCGCTGACACCCAAATCCAGAAATTTCTGGAAGAATCGTATAATAAAGAGAGAGACACTCGTTTAAACTGGTACAAAAAGTCCAAAGATGGTGAAAAGATTCAGTCGAAGCAGTTTGAGGTTTTCAAAAAGAAGATTGAGGCTGCATGTCCCAAACCAACCGCTAATTTGTTGGAACTCAAACACATGAAACCAAAAAGCTATCACAAACGCTTAGTAAAATTGGATGACAATTTTGCAACATTGGCACTGAGGCGCTCGAAAACCGATATCACAGCTGATATGAGGCCAGTGGAACCATTTGTTAAGGATAAATTGTATGATGGATTTACAAAAGAAGGCAAGGGAAGGTACCAGTATCTGAATACACGGTATCTCCGAGTGCCAGAGGACAAATACCAGTATCCCGTATTGAGCTCATGGGAATATGGTTGGAGACTCGGAGATGTGATAAGGAAGGAAGAAATTAAAAAGCCACAAATGGGACGTACTCGTATCGTTGCCGACACATTTTACACAAGGACTGGAATACCTGCATTACACTGTTCTGCTACCTATTAGATTGCTGATAAAGTACATTTCATGAGTGATAAAAATATAAACACACTTTGGAACTTTCGGATAATTATTTGGTTTAAACGATTCGGTACACATACAATTTTATTATAGGTCAAGGAAACATTGTTTGAGTATGAGAAAAAATATTATTTAAATCACGCAGTTATTTTCTTAAGATTTACTATGACTAAGATAATTGAAATTGATACGTAAAGAAATATTAATTGTATGAGGAGTCAAATTATTGGGGAAAGACATAGCATCTCATTTAATTGTTCTTCATTATTATAAAATGCCTTTGTTGAATAATATTTTATATCAAATTTGAACATAGCATATCGCAATGTAAAACGTACATATCAGTATTATTGATGTATTTTTATGACAATCATATTTTTGTATTTAGATATATGAATATGTCGGTTTTGAATTTACATTTTGGATTTTTTGTACCGACACATATACTCTATTTACAAGCCCATTCAGTAAACCGTCCATTGGTTTTTACTATACATGTATATCGATGTCCAAATGTGTAAACGTTGTCCATGTAAATACACTACGTGTGTTTCGCACAACAATTATTACGTGATTTTCGATTGCATTAGAATATATTTTGTATATTAATGTACGAGGCTAGAAATGGTTTCGTGTTTAGAAATATATATTTTTTCTAATCAAATGTTTATTTTTCCTTTTCATCGTGACCGGGAACTTTCGTTTATAAATGTATGTTGTTGGGTCTTTCGTGTTGTAGACGCATTTTTCGAATGATATGTGGAGCGATATTTGTTGATTTTTTTTTAGAAATAGACATTGTTGTTGAAAAATATGTGAAATGTTTTAGAAATTGAATTACAATAAACTTCAGTGAAGTACCTTCTTTTCTATATTTGGTCAACTATAGTTTTTTCCACAATCTTAATTATTCAATTGACATTATGTCACGTAGTAATTAAAATGTTAAACTTATCACGATAAATAGTCGGATGATTTAAAAAGATTCATGATACTGACGTTAAATAGCACACATGATATATATAATATTATAATGGTAAATGTGAGTTATATAAACAAGCAATTGCTATTATTAATGCATAATGTACAACATAAATTTACTCATTCTTTATTCAATTTGCTTGAGAACTATTAACTCTTCATCATTCCACTCGTCTGTGCATATCCCAAGTGATTCTTGGGTAATCTACTTACTGGTTATCTATCGATTCAACGTCGTTTAAAACTGATGAAGGAAAAAATACAATTCTTTAAGATGAATCGTTGAATATTACCCGTGTCAAATTTACACATACATATACTACTTACTCTGATCTCGGTGAAGGAATTGAGTCAGTGACAGTAACATTGCATTTACTCTTTGTATACATAATTAACTCACAATACATTTATCTGAAATCATAATCACTAATAAAACACTTGATGATATCATTAGAAAATCGTCATTTTATTTCAACATTAAAACCCAAGGCGCGGATCATGGATATAATTGATCTGGGGTTCAATAGAATAAAATATTACAACTTAACGGGAAGAGGCGCCAATGATAGATTTTGATATGACATAATAGCGAACGAGGCGCCCCTCTAAATTTGTGCCTGAACCCGGTTGATTTGGGTATCTGATATGTGTATGAAAATGCGGTAAATTAATGTTGATTGTTCTGGTGAATTTTATTAGCAGATGACTCATTCATTGCTTAATTCAATGAGATTTGATTATGAATCTATGGCTATGAAAACGACTCATTTTTGCATATGCTTGGTTATCACCATTATAAAAATATAGACATTTATATAAATACAATATTACCTGTTATAAACTTAGCGTTTACAATAGCATTTTTCGCTATGGCTATTATGCTTTGTGCTTTATTTCCCTGTAAGAGAGAGCAAAGCAGGCACCCTATGGAGTAACCAGGATGCGACCAAGAGTTGCTAATCAACAGGTGGCACACCTTAATAAGGTCACCCCAAAGACATGACGAATTACCATAACAACTTATAGGTAGCTTACATTGTGTGTATTTGGCATTTGCACCTGGGGTTACTGCTGGTGACCTAGTCGTATAACCATGGTAATGTCACATAAAAGGCTATCTGCTAATAGATGCTACTTTTGCCTGCCTTTCAAATTCAATTAAATCAAATTGCCTTTCTTGGCATTGAAATAGGTTTGATGTGTGATAACAACTGGCGAGGTAATGTGCTGTTATACCTACCATAGAGCTTCAATATTGACAATAGAATTAAATAAAATATTTTCTATATTTTATCGATAGGAATAACAAACGACAATCATTGTTTTAAAAAAAAATATATTAAATCAGCATTGTTGGAGGATCCAAAAATGTCTTAATTGGACAACAAATTACTTAAATAATAGTCAATGCTTTCATATAATTTATATTCGTCCATTTATCACAAAGTTAAGATTGTGTTTTTTTTTTTGCAAATAAACGCCAGCAAATCATCACGAAACCGAGAGAGAGAGAGCAAAACATGTGTATAAACAGCTTTTATTACATGAGTAGTGACGCTGTCTACATGACAACTCGAAACATATATGGCTTCAATCCTATTGTTCCCCCACCCCCTCATGCGACCCGCTCCCAACCCCAATTTCCTGAAGCTGTACCCTAGCGTTGTCAAGTAAGCAATATCATGTTAGCAACGCATTGATGTCGCCCTTCTTGTGTGCTTCGCTGAACAAAAGTTTCCACCTGAGAGGCACATCACGAGTTAAATAGGGGCATCTAAGTATAAAGGACAGAGATCATTTGTGATGACATTGTTCCTTTGGCCCTTTCATCGACTTTGCACCAGAAGTGACACCATAAAAAAAGATATAAAAGACTAAATTTGCAAGTCTGGTTTTTGTAACTGTCAGGAAAATATGGAGCTCAACATGCCTGACAATAATGTCAAATAACATGTCCATCCAGAAAAATATTTATCGGTTGTATACTAAACGTCATACACCTTTACAGATATTGGCAGTTAGTAACGTTAAATAAATGTGACATGTGGCGGTTGAAAAAAAAACAGACTGCTACCTCCTCCCCCCATTACCCCGTTCCATCCTGACAAAAACTGACTTTTTAACGTCAGGCGCTGATTCCAATATCATTGGGTGATTTTGATCATACGTATACCACGTCACAACTTGTACATATTATGTCTAAGAATAGGTGGTTATCAAATGATACATTCAGACAATAGTCGTTTTTCCCATCAAAAGTAGGCCTAAATGTTGGGAGTTATCATAATTTCATTACAAATCTTGGTAATTTTATTGAAATATGAAGCTGGTCACTTATCAAGAATAAAACATGGATGCGTCACATAAATTGTAATATATTACGTTTATATGTGTACAGCAATCAGCCATTAGCTTTCTACTGTTAATGCAATTGGCATTGATCCTATAAATATACTAATGGGTTTTGGTAAATATATTTCCCCTCATACCATTGATTATTCAATTAAACGGATGGTTTCCATTAAATTCTTGTTTGATGCGGGAAAAATAAGAGTCGTTATTCAAATGTATATAGGGAGAATGTAAATAATAAGATAATTCTGTCGATGGTATATCAATATTTAATACGTCAAAGCAACCATGTTTTTTTATACATGTATTTCTAAAAACATGTTTTTCTTATATCGTTTTTCCGTCTTTTCTCATAAAATGAATTGTTGCTAGTTAAATCATCATATAAACATGTTATCATCAATATGTAAATATATGGAAATCAACTGTTTTATATCTAGCTTTTACTATTCCAATTTTAAAAAAACGAACACACCTTTAAACTTATAAAACGTCGGCAAACAGAGCAACACCTCTCACGCAAGTTAACTTCGACAGCACATAAACACGAAACCAGTGAAATAAATGTCGCTAATTACGCTAATCGCAGAGGACAGGGGGGTTGCGTCGACCGCGCCATGTGGCCATATTTGCTAACACTAGTCGCCGCCCTATTGAAGAGGCGTCGCTCTCCATTCATTGCGCCTATTAGGGATCGCTCTTTGTAATTGCACCTGAGTGCTAGATGTAATTACTTGAATTACAGGTACGGGCAGTCGTTATGGTTGCAGCCGTAGATTCTAGCTATTCAGGTGCTCACTTTTATGCCACCGTGGCAAGAAATCAAAAGTCTGCTAATGCTATTGTATGCGTGACACACAAAAGACATATGCGCGTATTGCATGCGACGTGGTTAGTTATTTTCCGCCCTTTTTGCTGGTCATCGGAAGGGAGATGTCAAGCTATATTAAAATAGATGGGATGCACCTTTGGAAAATACTGAGCTTGTGTGGAAACCAAGCTTTTAAAAAGAAATGTTGTGGGGTTTTATCATTTTTATATCATGTGTAAAAATATAAAATCTTTAAACATACAAGTCACACTTTTAAAACCCCGGGAATAATTTATGTTATATGGTGCCCGAATCGGTAACATAAATTCCGAGATATTTTGAAAGAATACTGAAATTATCCTCTTTGATTAACAGGTAATGAATATTGAATACAGCGAAATCGCAAGCTCTTAACCATATACATGACATGCCAATATGGCTTGGTCCTTCTCCAAAATATTCTAACAGACGGTACCCGACACAATCACCGCCATAAGAACATGTTTGCATGTCCCTTGATTGATCCCAAATGTTTGAACAACAATAGATAAACCATATGGCGGTGATCCTTTATACCTGCTTTTACTAAATAATTAATAAAAATCATACTTCTGATTGATTAAGCAGAGAAAGCTTTGCTCAAAGGTTCGATAGGATTTTTTATTGCACGGGACTGCCTGGGAATATTGTCATAGCGGAGAATTGGGCTGTCTGACAATAAGTCATAAATGACATACAAATTGGATTTTCTTGCACCACGTCTTTTATAACAAAGGGGTATGCATTTAACACCTTTTGGTAAGCTCGTGCTTAGGAGGTCAGTAGATTTTTACTGACAAAATCCAATTTCTTTTTTTAGGGTCTTTTCGAGACGCATTACAGTTTTTACCCAACTAAATGAATAGGCTTTATAGGTAATCAAGTTTATGCTGAAGCAATAAAAACTGCATGGAAAATCATAAGTTAACTGTTTGAATGGAGACAATCTGCTAAAACGTATTGACAGTTTCTTTATTTTCTCTTTTTTTTTCAGTTATCGCATTTTTTTTATATCTTTGATATTTATCGTATCTTTTTCTAAACGAGGAAACTCAAGCGTCCAGTTATATATCTGACCATGCAATTGACATGCATAATTCATGATCAGTTAAACCGATATCGCCGAGGCTTTCATTATGCAGTAAACACGAAATCATTAACATTGAAAAGTGCTGGGGGACACATAAACAGGATCCTTATCGCGATCTCGATTGATTGATCAATGATTTTGCACTTTCACTCGAGAGCCTTATGCAAGCAACGTTTTGATTTACAAGATTAAACGCGATACCCTTTGGATTGATATCTCATTTAACATAGAATACCGCTTCAAATATCAAAACTAATTAAACATCATAATATCATTCTAATTTTATACTCAATGATGCATTCCTATATGAACTGTGTTGCTTTTGTCTGTAAAACTCTATATATTTTCGGTGATTAATTAAGTTCTTTGAGAGGCCGTATAAATCCTCAATCCGTAAACAAACATAATTTTCTATTAAGTATTTATGAAGAGGCAATGTACACAAACGGGCTTCGAATTATGCAACTAATAGCGGTTATAACAGGTCTTATTATTCTGCACGAGCCAGGAGTGCTTTACCAATTATATTTCATAACCGGAGGTCTGTAGGCAAGGAGCTATCAAATAAACAAATAGGTATAGAATAAGCTAAAACAAAAAATGTCCATAAGAAGTCTTGTCGATCTGATCAAATGATTATGAAGAATTTTATTAGACGTTTTACGAGACAGATTTTATATGATTGATCCTTCTTATCGGTTAATAGACTTAGCCATATAATGGATGGATTCAACAAGGTGGATCCTTCATAAATGGTATTTAGCCAATCAATCTATGTAATGTCTGCAAAAACATTTCGATTAAAAAACATACCGTTCAAACAACATGAGATCCCATGAATAACCGATTTCATTTTGTTGTTGTCTGAATTTGCCTTTTTCCATTGATTGGTTTGCTACTCGATAAGAGCATAATATGAACATGAACTATAATTTTGCTCAGTCAACACGCATTTGTAAAAATGATTTCGTGATAGGAATTTTTAATCAAAGAAAGAAAATAATAATATTTTGATGTTTCACACTTTATTCTAAATTTGTTATAAACTGTCAAGGAAACACAATGATTACAAATCGTTCAAAAATATATGATTATTATATCACAGTAAATTATAAATCACATTTTCTACGGTAGAATGTAGGACATGAAAATATTATTTTAGATAAAATAATGAACAAAACGTTTTTATTTTGCTACACTAATCTGCCGAAAAGTTCACAGTTTGCAATATGTAAACCTTTGAGTATTCATTCAGAAAATGCAAGAAATATCACACGAATATCATATTAAATGAGTATTGTACCAGTATATTTTCCCATATTCAGCAGTCATACATATTTTGTAATCTGAGAAATTCAATTATGAAAATATCTATCCAACTGACACGTACGAAATGTGCATAGAAAATTTACAATAACAAAAATCTAACCTAATACAATTACATAAGTTTGCAACAAAAAAAAAAAAAGTTATACCCAGGCTAAATAAATTTATATAAAATAAACAAGAATAAGATATTTTAGACTGTTTATGCTAAACTACGACAAAATGTTGAAAAGTCAGATACGAAATATGAGATTCCAGTGAATGGTAATGTCTTCACACAATATAATATATAACAACAATAAAAAAATAGGCAGATGTAAAAATACATCATTGTTTTCGAGACAAAAGTATTAAACACAGGTAATAAATTCTCATGAATATGTATTAATTTGTTCAAAACGTTAAACGAATCATAAGTTTAAGTATTCACACAGGACGTAAGCAAAGTAATACAACGAAAGCAATATATCACAGTCAGCATAGAAATCAGGAAGAAAATAATAATCTTTCTCATGATAAATAGAATTATGAAGTAGACTCTTAATCAAAAAAGAAAATAGCACAATATTTTCATTTATCAGCAATTTATCTCATAAACTAGACATACACACTTAAAACACTGAGTGTTCAATCGAAACATCTTCTTCGGCTAAGGACATCACAATCAAAAGTTGACGAATTAAGAGATTCAGTTGCCACATGAGATTGGTATTTCCAGACACTACCGGTATATAAATATATGGAGGGCCTATATCAATCTTGAATTAATAATAACTTTAGTTGTAATGATAGAATATGTGCTACACATACAAACTATCTATTGAAAAAAATGTTCATTTATAAAAAAAAAATCGAACTACATCACTAATCAGCAGTAAAACCTTCACCACTTCATATATCAGACAAATTTATAAGTTTTATTTTTCTTCTTAATCTGTTTGGTTTCTCCGTTTTCAACGACTAAACCCATGCGTTCGTCGTGGCTTTTGTCTTTATTCGCCTGACCAGCAGACGAATCGTTCAACCGCCCACTCAATGACGATTCTGGATTTTGCTGTAGTATCTTTTGGAATTCCTGAGCCAAAAGACAAAAATAAGTTTTTACTTTATGACCATATTTTACTTATGCCGGGGATATGGGGAGAGGGGATCGAACATTTGGTTATTACGCTGAAAAATAAACTTTTATATAAAGAAGAAATACGTAGTGTATAATGCAGATTCACTTTATTTAAGATAAATAACAATCAAATCGATTCTCGCTATATTTTCATGATAACGTTAACATTAACCCATAACACTTTCAACTTAGTATGTCATAAAAAATATTTCCAATATAGTTCTAAATGTTAGATCATATAAAACAAATACATGTAATTATGATTCGTGTCTTAATCCACCTCAAATGGCTAAATACAGAGAAACCGTCACCACAAACTTATATTTATCTAAGAGACTTGATGATTAATGACTACAATGTATTTGTTTTAAGTACATTGAATATCGCACATAAAAAACACTGCACCAAGGAATTGTGTTTAGGGCGGATCTACAAGAAATAAAAATTGAAATGTCTGATAAAACAGAATGTAAAGATAGAAATAGAAATCATTAAGCAAATATTATCCTTATGAATTACTCAGAAAGAAACATAGCAGACAATATATCTGTCTTTCTATGTGTTTTTTTTATATCAAGAAGAATAAACCCTCTAATGGAATATTTTTAATAGCAACATCTTCAATCAACCATTAAGCATACGTAAGCATTTACGAGTAACAATTAGATACCCCAAAGCGATTTAAATGTTTTCCTGCTTGTAATAAAAGTACGGCATTT
>LQRL01183907.1:7980-18262 GCA_001703475.1 Hydroides elegans
AAATGAACAGAAACTCAGAAATATTTGATTATCGAAGAGCTCATAGCAACACTAAGCGATGCTCCCTCGTTTGTGCGTCTGTGTAAATAGGGCCGAAGCCCTTAGTCGATGTCCTAGTCCATGAGGTACATGTGTATTAACCGTTCATAAGTTTTGAATGTATATATTTAACTAGTATGTGTTGTTAATGCACTTTGCCATCGCGTGATGATTCACATTTTTTATCGAATGAGTCAGAACGTTCAAATCTGTTTATATATTTTGACATATTTATATTAGCACGCTTTTATTAATTCTTCAAAATATTGTAATTGTTTAACCGCAGATTGATGTGATAAATACTGAAACCGATTATGTTGTAAATATCATTGATGTAAAAACTAATTTTAAGCAATTTCAAATTTATAATTCCTTTCCTTCCTATGCACTTCATGACTTGGTTAATCGCTATCAAACGAAAAATGGAAATCATCCAAATTATATCAGAACATAATGCGAGTGATTGTGGTCTTATAATTGTCAAGAATATTGAACACAAACTCTCCCTTGAATCAGGCATCTCAAACACAGAAATCCGCCATGAAGTCACCCGTGACAAGAACCAGCTCCCAGGATGCCAGAGGTCAAGGTCAAATGGGAACCGGAAGTAAATCGAGCCAATCAGATGCGAGCATTGATGCACGTGACTCAACGAGGTCACGTGCTGCGCTGCTACGCCAATCAACGCTCGGTGATTACAGCCCTACTAACGAGGTACTGGCGGTTTAACAGGAAATAATATTTCCTGTAAATTTATGTAGTATTTGAATTTTCGGATTCCATATGGGTTGTTTTTTTATCTCAATTATTGTTTGTTTTGTAATAAATTAGTAGCATTTGAAATGTTTTACGCTTAAGATTTGACTTTCAGATTCATCTTATATCGCATCATGCTACTTTCATGTACCATTATCCCAAATATGGAAAATTCGTACTTCACCTGAAACTCATCTCTCCTTATTTGTCAAATTCTCTTTTACTTTTTCTGTAAAGGTGGAGAAAACGGGAACTGCCGCTGCAAAATCGAAGAGCCTAACCACCGCAGATCGACAAAGTAGCATGAGCGACTCAGACAGACGCTCCAGCAGCCAGACATCAATCCCTAAACCTCCTTCGACAAAATCAATCGATTCGACCGATTTGAAACAACCGACTATCACCCCAGGCTCGAATACAACTGTCGACAAAATGGCGGCGTCTAAATCCACTTCCGGTGCTCAATCCACTGAGCATGCGCAACATCAAGAACGCATGCGCAGTCAGCTGAGTCGCGATATCGCGGCGAGCGATGCTCGGCAGCAACAACAAGCGACGAGCGAATCAACGCAAACGAGTAGCGAATCAGCCATTAAAAAGCAATCAAGCGACGAGTGGAAATCTGCGGCTGAAGAGCCCCCTGCGTCTGAGGCCGTAGAGGGAAGGAGGAGTAGTTTGGAGGGCAGTGAGGAGGTTGAGATCCCTGTGCGCAGAGCGGAAGACACGGCACAGAGCGAGTCGGTGCCCTCGATCTATGAATTGCCGCATTTTATTGAGACGCTCGATACGCATAGCGATGGTAAGTGTGCTTTGGGTTATTTGATGGATGTTAGGAGGCAATCTATTAAGGAAATAATGATAAGGTTATTCATTAATACACGTTTTCTTAATCAAAGTTGTTTCAAATAGAATAAATTACACAACGTCGCTAGTTAATTGTACAATATAAAAAATGTTCAACAAAATGAAAAATCTCGAATTCCCAAATACAAAAGGGACCGACATTGAATCCAAACTTGAAACATATATATTATCATGTGAACATATTCAATTAACAAAATTTTAATAAAGGTAAATAAACATTAACTCAAACCTTCAAACTCTAAATCATATGTTAATGACACATTGACATGACAGAGGCGGATGACGAGGTGAGCGCACTCACAGGCAGTCACGTGACGACCGGGAGCTCGTACGGGTCTAGCATGGGCGCCGGGGCCGATGTGACGCTTACGGCCGACAGTGTGCAGCAGTTTATGAAGCGCGTCAACCGCATCAGGTATTAGCGGGAAGGGAAAATAAAGGGGAACGGGTAAGAATAGGAATGGAAGTAGTATTTATTTGATGATGATTGGCAGTGAAAGTGTTTTTAAATGTTGGGTCCGCGGCATAGGTTCACAAAGGTATGTTATGCATTGTGTAGTGATAAATGATGGTAATGTGGTTTGTATTAGTCTTTCATATATCGAGCTATCCCGACCATTATCGATCCCAAAATATCAACAATAATGCAACAATTAGATAAATGTTTGTCAATATTTCATACTTATACTTTTCATAAATCTACAAGAAAAGTACGATGAGCGTGATATGACAGTTAGCTTAGACGTCTTGTGTCCCTGTTCACACACACCAGGTTCAACAGCATGAATGTGGCAGCATCCCGCGAGCGCGTTGAGAAGATCGAGCGGCCTCGCTTGCAACGCGCTAACTCGTGTCCCGAGCTGGACGATGAGAACGAACGGGGCAAAGTGGCGAATGAGACGAGTGGTAGTCTTCCGGTGACAAGGGACCGACGTGCGCATACTGGGGGTCAGCATGACCTATCCATTGTAAGGGTTAACATGGAATAACTTATATGCTAAGCATAATTGATAATTTGTATACTACTTGTATACTGATTTAGCCAGAAGAAAGATAGAGACATAAAAATTAAATAAACTACATGATATTTGACAATATCTTTACATTGCTATGTGAAAATTTCGTCTTGAAAGACCAAATCTGAATTGCGAAACTTAAACTCAAAGATGAAAGGTGTAGATCCTAGTGGTATGTTTGTAAATTTATTTTCCAGGAAAAGACAGTGAGTGTTGTGACGTCACAGACGCTGACCTCCACAGTCACCATGACGACGGAAACCAAGGCGACCATCGCCAGCCAAACCAGCTTCCCTAGTTTTAGTAAACAGGAATCGGCTCAAGAAACGAAGGTCGGTGTGCATAAATTACTATGTGTTTTATATGTTTTGTTGATTTCAAATATGTTTATTATGTGGCATGCCATGTAATTTTGAATTATATCATCCCGAAAAACCCGAAGACACCTGGATGCATATTCTCCGCTCCACTTAACCCTAACCTTACCCTCAAAACCAAAGTAAAAGGGTGGGGAAAACGTTAGTTTAAGGGTAAAGTTAAACGGAGAATATTGGTCCTTCAATTATATTGGAATTTATGTGTAAACATCCTTTATAAGATTATGTATGTAAAGGCTGAACTCTTAATCCTTATTTGTTTAATACTTTGCTTATTGTTTCCACTGCAGGTGCAAATGGACGCCGAGGAATTAGAAGCCATGTTCCCTTATTCGCACATGATTCCCGGCGCAATGCACCTCGCGCCCTTCCTCCAGTGCTATTCATGCGCCCGGGGCGGTGGTGGTGCGGGTTATAACAGCAAGGAGAGCCCGCTCATGAGGGCGTCCCCGGCTAACTTCCATCCCGTTGCACTTGGTAAGTGAGTTGGGAAAAGCACATGTGTTTCAACCCTGTGTGGATATGGACTGTGTTGTACTGACAGTGGGGGACATTAGATAAATAGATAGGTTATTTGATTGAAATAAGCACAGCTATATCGAAATATAACATATCGTTTACTTTCGCTAACAAGTCCAAAATCAATCATACCAAAATAATTTTGCCCGAAGGCTCCAATTCGGGTACATGTATACGATGCATGTGTATTATTCACGTCTCTTCACCAGGCGTTGAGAAGCCGTACTTCAGTTCGCTCTCGCCGCCCGAGCTACTCGACCGGCAGCTGCAGCTGGGCAGGCAGGCACACGCGGCGCATGCGCGGGAGCAGCTGACAGCTGACAAGCTCAATTGGCCGCTACTCGCAGGTGAGCATGGTAACCGGTTGGTGTGGTGAAATTGTTTTAAAGCGTTGCCATTTTGAAAGGGATAAATGTGTATATAAACAGTTGTGTCTCTTGCATTTAGCAAGTTATTTGTATATTTATATCATAGTAATTGATTAAAATATTCAAATATATTTTTACCTTCACGTATATTTTGTCTTTTTTTATCATCCTCACTCTCAGTGTTTTGTAACCTCTCTTTCTTTCCATACATACAAATGTGTCCTTCTTTATTTCTCTATCCTCCTTTCTCTGCCTTTCTCTCTCTATCTCTCTCTCTCTCTTCTCTTCTCCACCTTTCGCTCATACCAATTAATGATATACATTGTACAAGTACAATCGAATGATAAACATACTCAGCACACCTTTCAAAACACCAATAGACGCAGCGTGGTCTGAAGACGCCTCCACCTTGCGAGGCCAAGTCCTACTATTACACAACCAGCTAATGTACGAGCGACACAAACGCGAGCAGCACGCCAAGCGCAACCGACGCCTCCTTGCACGCACCGTGCGCATGGCCGCATTGGAGGAAAGGACTGCCGCTATGGTGAGGGATGAGTTGTTTTAGTGTGTGAATAAATGTTTAATTTATTTTGGGGAGGAATGGAGGTGTAGAGCTTAAGGGGAAAGAGGGGGCCCATTGTGTACGGCCGTGTTCGAAGAGAGGACAGCCGCTATGGTAAGTAATGAATTGGCATGGTGTTTGACTTTCTATAATTTATATTCGATTCATTGTGGGTTAGGATTGAGGCTTCAAGCTTGAGTGATAAGGAGAGGATCGCGGCGGTAAAACTAAATTTGGAGGTTAGCAACTTGTAGCTTTTTGGCACAGTTGTTAGCGCACACAATGAACGGTGCCAATATGAATCGAACATCAAGTTATTCACTGAAGAAACATGCACATGAGAGCAATTTAAAATTTAAAAATTGCTAGCCACTGATGTGTCGCGTTTCTACCTTTACCAAAATCATGAATGGCAAATCAACATTGAACCTAACCATACATACATGTATCTGATCACTTTGCGTATTTCGTAGACTGACCAGATCCGGCTGCAAGAGGACGTGATCGGCAAACTGCATGTGGACCTGGCCTCAAAAGAGTCGCGTCTCCGCCAGATGGAGAGAGCCAGGGAGGAGCTCGAGAGTGACAAACAACGCCAACTTAGGTGAGAGGGGCATACAAATGCGGTCGATATAAAACATTCTAAATATTGCGATTTAGAAATTATATTTATAGGTTCTATTATTCCTAGATCAGTTTTTTAACAATTTTTTTTTAACAAAGTTTATTTTCGTTCCATTTGCAACCCGCATAGTTACCCTGATTGTGTTAGGGAAACTATAGTTGCCGTGGAACTTTTCGGGGCAACTAAAGATACCCTGGCTTTGGCCTTCAAAAAATTAATGATACCCTGAAAGCAAAGGTACAAATATAATACAGGGTTTCAAGTCACCATTAAAAAAACCCAAATACCCCAAAAACCCCAAATTCGTCTTTATTTTTTAGAGGACCCCAAAACATATTTGAAAACCCCAAAAACCCCAAATAAACCTTTATTTTTTTTGTTGAGTATCAAAAACCCTTTTTACTTTGTGATATTGACTGTATTTTAAATAATAATTGGACCAAATGAGGGACTAAGAGGCCAAAATAACACTCATTTGGCTTGGAATTTTAATCTACCTTCCAAACTGTCTCTTGTATCATCAAAGGTTGTGTCCTTAACAAACACAATATTTTGCAAATGTTCGATTATGATACATATACTATTATATCATTTGAAGTTGTATGCTTTGTGTTATGATATCAGATTGAGGATGGGGGATGAGGGTTCAACTGATTTATATTCAATACAGGGTTTCAGTCACCACGATTAAACCCCATGAAACCCAAAAATCCAAAAATAGTCTTTATTTTTTTTATCTTGGTTTAAAAACTCTTTTTGCCCATTTATTTTTATTATACTTTTGCCCCAATAAAGCTATCAGAGGGCATTATTGAACTTTTTGACTTATTTTTTTCCCAAGTTTTTAGCCACGGCTTGCGAAGCAAACCGGGGTTTGTCCCACCGCTTTGTCGTTATTTATTTGTTTAGTTAGTAAACTTTTTTCTAAAATCGCTACTCCTCCGAAGATTGTGGATGGATTTGAATGCGGATTTTTTTTTATTTCAATCTTTAGGGTTTCAACTCTTCAGGATGTGCTTACGTAAGCAATTGTGCTTATATAAGCACTTCAAAAAAATAAAAACAGTTTCGGGATAACTGCCCTTAGCTTCCACCAACGTTAAGTGAGCGAAAATACAAGATATTCCGTGTGTTTGTTTACGTCACGTGACCCACGACGAGTGGTCGATAATAGGGTTTCTTTCTAGCACCATTACCTTTTCATATATGTATTGCCATAAACAAATTCTAAATGAAATAGCGCTGACTGGCCAATGTAGAGCACCAGTAAGGTTGAAAATAAAACCATTTTCGGGATGTATGGTATGCCCTGCTGCATGATATGCGTTCCATATACTCATTTTCCTAGCTTTTCGTAGATTCGAATGCGCCTGATTTTTGTTGCGTAATATTACATTAACCATGCAATCGTTTGCAATGATCGATATTGTAAGGTTAGCAGATGGTAGATTTCATCCAAGCATTGTATTAATAAGGTTGAATAGGGAACATAATTACATAGAGCACTGTTATTTGTAAGTCGCAAAAGTGCTATGGTGCGTCTTTTTTCACATTGTTTTGGTGAATATATTGTTTTCAAGGGAAAAACCACAGGTGCATTAACAACGTTTCAAAGCAAATATAACCGATAGATATGATTCTCACAATCAACAAATAATACTGCTTTTTTTCTAATCTATATTTCAATCCAATGAAAATCAAGAAATGTTTGAATGGATTTATAACGTTGTTAAATTGTGTTTATTGATGCTTAAAACTCTAGATAAAAACTAATTTTATATCACAGAGAGATTATTGCAAGTTGTGGCACACTGTCCTTGGACAGTCTTGTTAAGATCATATTAGCAAAATCACAATTAACAGTGTATGAAAGTCAAATTTAAAGTGTATTAAAGTCAAGTTATAGGTTGTTTTCATTAGCGAATCATGGAATTCACCTGAAATAGCCTAAGTATAATAAGTATCTTGATCGTGAAAAGGGGAAGGGCGTTTCACAAAATTTGGCAATAACAAGAAGATGACGTTTGCTTGAGAGGATACGGTATATAAATGACAAATTAACGATTTGTTTAAAATAAAAAAAAAATATTTTTCCCATGGATTGTATAGATTTTTTTTTTGAAAAAAAAAAGACTCATAAAGAAAGAACATATTTTTTGTTATTTTTTGTCTCCAGCTTTTTATTCTGAGTCTGTTCTGTGCGTTTGAAAAGTAAATGCTCAAATACAGAACCGATAGGCTATAACCCTCCCCGAAATTCGTTGAATATTCGTTAATTACCTTTAATCTCACCTTTCACAACATATATTTACCCCCCTAAAATGACACCAAATTAGTCTTTATTTTTTAAATTGGGACCCCAAATAAAACCCCAAATATTTGTTCAGGCCACTTAAAACCCTGTATAATATCCTAAAATGCTAAATACTGCCAAAAAGTAGTATTTCATCAAAGAAAAAATAGCCGATATAGACTATGTGCTGTTGTTTATTAGTGTTTATCAGTCAAAACACATTTACTCTAAGTATATGGAACAATCGAGCACAATATACATAATATCGATCTGTGTGTGATCCAAAGATAGCCCAACTACGCCACCGTACTTCAAAAGAAAGTTGTCTTTTCACCGTCGTGATTCCCCTTGTAGGATACATTATTATCTAACAAAGCTTTAATCCCATATTTCCGCAAAATACATTGTTTCATGAATTATATTTGATTTATTGTTTGTTATCAAGGGCGAGTGATGAAAAGTTGAAGACCTTCCAAGAGCAGGAGGCCGCACTGAACGAGCAGCTCACAAAGGCAACGGTTGAGAACCAAAAACTTATCAAGGTTCATCTCTTTCAAATTATAATTCTATTAGACATACCTATTAAGGAATTTCATAAATGTTGCTAGTTTTTCATAGAAATTATTTTGAAAGAGGATAACGTTCTTTTATGTCTTTTAACGAGGTTCATATTGCTAATTTTACTCTTCGTTTTAAATTTTTTCAAGTAATATACATAAAGCTTTGTACACCAATTTGATTTTCCATTTTGATCACGGACAGGATTTGCACAAGAGCCGAGCCGACCTCTTTGATACAGAACAAGAGCTGAGTGTATCGAGGGAGCGAGCCGCCTTCTCCGAGGACCTCCAGGCGCAGGTAATAAAGTTTATAGAATTATTTAATATTTAATCTGTATTTGTACCTACATGTATATAATTATTTGTTCTTGCATATATTTTCTGACGCTTTCTATGCCTCATGTTGTTTGGCAAAACATGACTTTATTTGCCCTCAGTAGGTTGGTTCATGCATGTATTTTCTAAAGTTTTCCATTCTCTGGTTCACAGTTGATCATACATCCTAAGAGTCATCGAGTACTGCTCAAATTGTAAAGCGGTATAATTATATACAGGGTGACCAGCGTCAGGGAAAATCAGGGAAAATCAGGGAATTTCAAAGTCACGTTTTCAAATCAGGGAAAGTCAGGGAAAATCGCCCTTTTTGGAGAAAATCAGGGAAAAATCAGGGAATTTCGTTTTGAATCAGGAAAAAAAATCAGGGAATTTCGTTATCATATTTGTTTGTTATTTTTTAGGATTTCTTTAGAAAATTTCGCTCGCGCCTTCGGCGCTCGCATGCTATATATACTTCTTAAACATTTTAGCTCGCGCCTTCGCGCTCGATTATTAACTTTATTTAGCTATAGATTGTATAAAGTATCATTTTGGAACAGGGAAAAAATCAGGGAAAGTCAGGGAAACAAATCAGGGATTTTATGCTGTCTGGAGACTGGTCACCCTGATATAGCAAATGTAATTTTATTGATTGAATTTTAGAGTTAAGCCATTACATTGGCTGAATGTCATGTACATAAACATATTTAAAAATGCGTTTTACTGACGTATTGTATATGCCAAAAACCCTTCCACTAATTAATTATTCAGTTTATTAACCATGGCTGTGACGCATATCTATAAACCGGTCCATGTTTAACTAAACAAATCACGCGCCTCCACAAGGAGCTGCTGTTGATGGAATAGCCTACATTACCTATTAGCAAACCACCAATGAAAAATGCTTGTTAGAATATGCCTTGTGGTATAATTTAACCAATTTGTTTATCTACATAACCTGTCTATTTACTGTGTATGTCATGTTAATCCTATAAATTCAATTAATCCACAGATCACGCGCCTTCACAAGGAGCTACTATTGATGGGAGAACTGCAGCAAAAGTACCAGCAGCGTCTCGGTGCGGTCAGTCAACATCCGGGGCCACACTCGGCACAGGACTCGTTCCTGCTTAACACATACAAGACACAAGTTAAGGGTAGGTATCCGCTACCTCATTCTGTTACACACAACCCAACTCCTAGAAGTATGTTCTGTCACTAAACGATATAAACACAACATTTTTGACTATATAGGTCAAGCCAATCAAACCCAATATTACATATCAATACATATCAATATCAATAGACAAAGTAAGTTGTGTTTGAAAGCTGTTGTTTTATTGGTCAACGAATTCACATCATGTAGTCTCGGAATTATCAAAGTGTGCATTCAGTGCCAGGGCATATATACGAGAGTTGAGAGGCGTTGGGTACAGGATGACACTACCTTTCAAAATTAATCACCAAACAAACTGTTTAAAAATACAACAACTCATTGGAATAAGCTGCACAAACACATACCGATAATCAAGCTGATATCCAGGGTAGGTATCAACTATAAATCAAATTTAATCACACCATGAACGCCACACTGTCATCATTTGTTTGGGGGGAAAATACAACAACTTATTAGTATACGCTGGACAATCACATACCGTTAATCAAGCTGATACCCAGTAATTTCTCGTTCCAGTGAGCATGCGCGAATTGGAAGAGAAGACGGCTGAGCTGGAAGCATGCCGGGTCAGACTCACCGAGACAGAAGCCGCCATCACACAAAAGGTCAGTGACTCTTTTAAGTTTCGGATTGGCTACGGATTTTCATGATGGTCATTGAAGTGGTCTATTTATCCCCCGTGAAAACGAGGGGATATAGGGTTGAGCTTGTCCGTCCGTCCGTCCGTCTGTCCGTCCGTCCGTCCGTCCGTCTGTCTGTCCCGCTTGAGATAGGGTACTTTGTGCACGCGAGTTGGGTATGAAGGAGT
>LQRL01183928.1:18830-34631 GCA_001703475.1 Hydroides elegans
GTCAATGCCCATAATTATATATAATCCACATTTTTGTGTTTTACTTGTATGCATACCAAATTATATATGTTAATTGTTTACACAATTTACTCACTATTATCTCATTTTTCTATTTATCAGATTTAATTTTCCTTATATTGTGTATTTTGGCAATGGAATTTCAATAATGTTTTGAAATTTTATTCACATATGAAAGCAAAATATATATTTAAGGATCAAATTAAATAACTAAGACGTATTGAATATAATGAGTGGTTATACTCACTGCCATGATGTTTAGATATGATGTTGTTGCATCCTTAAAATGGACCTTATCCTTAAATGATCAATTAACTTGAATGTTACCCAATGATTCCTTTATCATAAATCACTATGGTGTCAAAATCAATATTTACTTGTGGAAGCTCATTTTTTTATGTTAATTTTAGACGATGAGCAATATTGGAGGCAAACACCTGACTTGTCAATCTTCTTCTAATGATTTATGTTTAATTACAATTTGTCATTAAAACTATTTTATTATAATCGTATCCATACTTTAATTTGAATTGAAATGCCATTAAACTATATATCCATACCTAAAAGTTTTACATAAATGAACACAACAATGTAGTTATGTTGTAATATTAAAAAATGATCACGTCAGCATACACATTTGACTAGAATGGGACTATTTACACTAGCCAGGTCTATTAGACAGAGCTTGAACACAAAATCACATTACGAACGATCAATAATTGTATTAGTGAATATATACAAGGAAGTTTATGTGCAAGGTGACATTAGACATATTACACAGATTAAGATCTCGGCTTCTGCGCAGCAATAAAACATATGCTATGATATATCATATAATATGATTCTCATAAAAAGTAAACTTTATGATATCATGCGTTAATGTAAAAGTACACTTTATACAATAAGGTCATGGCACTCAAACAAAAATAATATACATTTGTTGATAGTCTTTGGAAACAACAATTTGAATGGCAAAATCGTTTTTTACAAAAAAAAAACATGTAATTTCCCGACAGGTAATGTACTCAATGTTAAAGAGCTATAAATTGTATTTGTATTATGTACCTTAAAATGGAAAAGTAACTCATCATAAACGTCACTCTATTTCAATTGTTTAAATTGTGTCATTTGTTAAAGTGTAAACTTTTTGTTGACAGCTAAGTGCCTTTCATTATTACATTATGTCATCATATATGACATTATATATACTGTTTGACTGTTTTTTCTATGCATTATCTAAATTCAATGTTGTCTACATACGATCAAACACCATAAATCCTATAAAACAGGCTAGATTATTATCTAATGACATTATAGTTATCCCTTTTTCTTTCTAATTAAGATTTTTCATTAACACTAATTTTGTTAATCATCAATAAACTCAACATAAAATCTTAGGATATAAAGGATTTGTCAATTCGGCTAAAACTGCCTATGCAAATAACCCCGACACTCAAGCCTAAGTGCAAGAAGCAAGGCCAAATGTAAATTTTAATTTAGACATATTTTCAATGAAGGATGGTAACTAATTAAATATGAAAATAAATCCAAAGCTTTTTTAAATATTTTATGAACAACACGATTGAACCGCACACCTCCCTGAGTCGATGGCCTCAGAAATTCGGCGTTGCTAATTAAATAGTTATGAATAGCATGAATTTATATCGTCGTTCGACCAAAGAGTCACAATTGATATCTATTTAATTAAAAAATCATACATGATTTAGTTAACTGTGCTTCCAATCTAAATAAAGGGGAATTTAGGATTCAAATGTATGTACTTATTGTAAAAAGAAAAATGTATACATTGATGTTACTTTGGTTCATGCATAAGTAGATTGCCAAACCACACATGAATGATTACAGCCAATAAACGTTGCAATCAATAGCCCTATCATACAGAATTTATGTAGATACGAGTTTCTGTTCGGTGTACACGATAAAGCTGACAAGATGTTGTGTATAATAATTAAAAAGCATATAGGTGATATTTGTGGTCAGGAAACATACTTTTTTTTATTAAAACCTTTTTGAAAAAAAAAACTGTATTTAAGTATTGCGACAGAAAACATACGTTAAGAGAAAGACAATTTTCCTTGAATTGGTCAAGCTATAGTTTTTTTTGTCACAAATAGTTGTAATTAGTTTATGAATTATCAATAAATATGGAGAAACTTTATATGTTTACATATGTTCAATAGTATCATATGTATTTCAATCTTAAAAATGTTCTTAAAGGTCATGTGTTGTCAGTATGAATGATGTGTCATATATGTGTATAATATTATAAACATTTTATAAAAAAAAATAAACAAAAAACATGCAGTCTAAACAATATTATTTGTTCACAATATAACTTTTAATATGTTGTTGAATTTAAGAGGTTTAAGTGTCGGCAGATATAATCAAACTTGTTGGTTTACCATATTTAATGAAATGATAAGAAACCTTGTGAGGTGGTCAACTCACAAGACCTAACAGGGCGCTAAACATATTTACATATAAGAGCAAACGTGAGCTTTGTGCATCTCTCCCCTTAATAATTGTTTGTGTGTTAATGTACGGAAGAATGAGGCGTAATATTACTTTGCTACTCTTAAACTATGTGCGCGAATGCACGATAAACTGGTATTAAGAGGATGGTACCTGACATTTATTTTATATTCTCAATATACTAGTTTATCGGTTCTGGGATAGTACCGATTATTCAGTCTCGTCATTTATTCAATTCCTACCAATGTGTAAATAGCTGGTGAATAGCATGATAATAATAAAATGACTTTTATTAAACAATAATGTGACTTCTGAAGCAATTACAATTACATCAATATAAAACAAGGACTTAATGATTTTGCTTTAGAAGAGGGGTACTTAACGATACAATTTTCAAAATTAATCCTCATCTTTGTCAGCGTAAAACTTTTTAGGCTAACAATTTTAGCAATTTTTGTTACTTCGCTATTGCATCTTATTATAATTTTTATGAAAAAAAACCTATGTTCCCATGCGTGTTTAAGCCTAATCAAAAATGAACATATGCTGATACGTATGCTAATGGGGAAGGTTCGTTTTAAATCTATGGTTAGTTTTATGCATTAATATACATGTTTCCATAAACTACGGGGTTATTTTAAATCAACAACGATAAAACATGACTTGATACTTTACAGAGCCATCTCATCTTATCTAATCTCATCTGGGACGAAAATGGTAAGCAAAATTATATTTACATATAAATATAAGAATATATATTATCAATTAGAAGCGGTTATCTTCCATTCTGCACTCTTTATAATTTATCGATGCAATCAATGTACCTTTTATACAATTTCATACAATTATATGATGTATGACTATGTGATAACAATGTTATCCATTCACTCTGTCGCATGATATTTAACAAAGTAACTTTGGCAAGAATAATATTTTTGTAGATGTTTTGATGTTTTTTAGCCTTGATAACTAAATAGTCATTTGATGCCTCATTTTATTCTTAGATTAAATTTTAAATATGATTGTAAATATAAGTTACATTGCACGAAAAGTTTATTTACGTCAATTGATATTAAACATGATATTTATAATGTATGCGAGATAAAGTAAAGCAATATAATTTATTCTATGCATTATTTTGTCACAATATATGTATGTGAACAATATTGTTAATACAACTCATTAAATTTTAAAACCAATGTATGTAATACCATAATTTTAAATATGAAAACTCATTCTATGGACTATATCGATAATGTATACATATTTTTCTGGATTTTTTAAAGTTGAAAAACATTTCAGGAAACGGTTATGTTTCATTTCAGAGAAAACATGAGTCAAACCATTCTTGTACTTTTGACGGTATTGGCATCAATAGCCTATATCCAGGTATACGACTAATTATTTGGCATCACTATATGCTTCAAAGTCATTGTGAAAACATCTGAAACAACGTTTGCAGGACTTCGAACCTACTCCCAAAATATGATGTTAAGTTTGTCAAAAATAGTATTTATTCACGTGCAATTATTACTTTATTAGTTGATTAAGACGTGAACACAATTTACACATTTATCATTCATTATCTGATTCACTTTGTGCTCAAATAGTCTAAAGATCAAATTATTGCATAACGATAGTTTGAACTGTTATATTGCCATTTAATAGTCCACAAAAACCGGTAAATTTATATGGTCTTTGTATTGATAATAAAAAATAGTTTATATTGATAAAGTCGCATACAATAGTCATCACCGTGTGGCCCCTGTGTATAAAATACATATTATACGCAAAATATCATTTCGTTCCGTTCCGCTTTAATTTGTTTTCTATTGAAACCTCTGGTTCAACATTTCCTGGATCCGGCCTAGGTAATACAACACCGAATCATATTGAACATTGCATAACATTACATATACTTTGATTACAGTGCAGTGACAATTCGATGGAAAAACGTTTAAATCAGATCGAGAAGAAAATGGAGGAACAGGAGAGGACCATTGAGAAACTTCAGGGGCAAAGTGAGATGTATTCGATAATTAGATGATCCTCAAATAAAATTGATTTGTTGTTATATTTGCGAAGTAAATTGGACAACATATATAATTGACATCATTATATATTGGTAATAACTAACAATCCTTTATTCAAAAATGCAAAATGATTGAAATATAGTTGTCCATGTTTACCTTAACATTTGCCATTTTTCTAATGGATTAATTTCCTTACAGTTGAATATTGATAAAGTGATATTAGCACAATGAAAGTGATATATCTAAAACAAGTACAAATATCAGATAAAAAATATGCAGATGTATGTCCTTTTTATGACGTTTGTAGATCAAATATATAATGAAACATAACCTTTAGACCATATTGTAAGCCTTAGCCGGAATTGGCCTCTGTCTATCCGTCGGATGGTCTGATGAACCGTCCGTTTCGTTAAGATTTTACACACCATATCTGCAAACCAACTGGGTCGATCCAAAACAAATTTTGCATCGAAAGAGAACCAAAAATCAGATATGTACAACACGATTCTAACGAAATGCGATCTTTTCGTTCTCGAAAATCATTTATGTAGGTTTCGATTTGCTTTGTTGAGGTCAGTAACTTACTTTTATTAAGTAAAATATATTTATATAATGGATTAATTTCCTTACAGTTGAATATTGATAAAGTGATAATAGCACAATGAAAGTGATATATCTAAAACAAGTACAAATATCAGATAAAAAATATGCAGATGTATGTCCTTTTTATGACGTTTGTAGATCAAATATATAATGAAACATAACCTTTAGACCATATTGTAAGCCTTAGCCGGAATTGGCCTCTGTCTGTCTGTCGGATGGTCTGATGAACCATCCGTTTCGTTAAGATTTTACACACCATATCTGCAAAACAACTGAGTCGATCCAAAACAAATTTTGCATCGAAAGAGAACCAAAATCAGATATGTACAACACGATTCTAACGATATGCGATATTTTCGTTCTCGAAAATCATTTATGTAGGTTTCGATTTTCTTTGTTGAGGTAAGTAACTTACTTTTTAACTCGATTAATATTACTTCATTTTTGAAGGCAACAGTTATAGAGTATTGAGATTCTGAAAAACAGTTGGTTTTTTTCTTGTTCAGCGCCCTAAACGATGTTTTTGTTTTGTTTTGCTATAAGTGAATAGACAGGTGGCCTTCACGGCAATAGCCAAAGGTGGATCTCCGAATATTGACAGTAAAATTCCGTTCGACTACGTGATCACAAATGAAGGATCGGCTTACAACGGATATGATACATTTGAATGCCCAACAAGTGGTATCTATGCATTTACCGTTACTTTGTTGGGCAACGAAGGTATGTTTCATTTTGATTATTCGTATTTTTCCTATTATTACTATTTACCACTTAGGGGTATTGCAAATTTTGTAAGCCAATGTTTGAATGCAAAAAAAGCGCTAAAATAAACCTTTGTTTTCTTATTTTTAAAAGCTAAAAATATAAAATAATTAAGATGATAACATATATAAATATTTATTTGTAGCAATATATACTGCTTTACATACCACATTATGATATCATAATAAACAGGTATGCAGTTAAAATGTATTTTTGTTTAGGTACCAATACAGGCGCTGCTTTAGTTGTTAATGGATTCGAAGCAATTCGTGTTCATGCTCACACATAGAATAATCCAAATCAGGCGTCGAATTTTACCCTGGCATATTGTCCAACCAATGGCACTGTTTTTGTAAGGGCATTAAACGATGGTTATGTTTATCCCGGAAATGAAAGTTCGTTTTCCGGTGTTTTGATCGGTGGTATTTCAAACTAATGGAAAATGTAAATGTATTGACATCGAAGTAATCAATATCAAGATATCCAATGCTTTTTTTTAATTAAGAACATTTCAAAAATCAAATGTATAAAGTCATACAATCCTAATCAATATCAAATTATCATTAAAATATTAATAACATCTGTTATAACAAATAAACATTTGTTTTAAAGTTAGGAAAGACAAGCAACGATGCCTTTGTCTCTACTTTGAATGTGAGTACCTTCTATCAGAGAAGATGCTTCGTCATAATTGTGCTTTTTGCTCAAGCTTAACAATATAAATCATGTTTGGGATGAGATATCAAAAACATAAATATTGATTTGCATGTTGTTTATATATTTATTTTGAGTCAATCATTTGTGTAATTGATTTCAAACGATTATTAGAGCGCTTTCATTACATCAAACGTTCACATTATTATTGCTTGTTGTGTGCTCGAAGTCATAATAAATTAATTGCTATAACATAAGCATATATAATTATCCTGTTTTAAGACGTTTATGCAATGACTGTCCGACGGAATACAAGCACTGGAGATTCAAACAAAATAAAGATAATGTACATCAACAACCATAAATTGTTGGGGTTTAATATGATCTAGAAGCAAGTTTTAGCCATTTTATCGACCATTTATATATAGTATTATGGTGATTCACTTGCAATATTATAACTTAACTGACGATACTTATCATACTGTCATTAATTATGATTTATCCTATAACAGAGACTTTTTTTTAAAGTTCTTACAGAACAATTGTCATATGACAAAAATGATATACTTAATACATATGTGCGTAATTAAACAAGAATTTAACGGTAAAATCCGTGTTTTGAAATATTTGTAGCTTAATTAAATTATATATTTATATACAAAACCTTAATTTTGGTATTCAAATACTATTCAATAAAAAAGCATTGTTTCAAATAATTAGATTTAAAACCGGGTTTTATAAATATTGATTTTAGGAGGCACTTTGGTATATAAACATTGTTAGATAGTATATACGTTAAATTATTAAGCACATTGGTATATAAACATTGTTTGACAGTATAAGCGTAAAATGATTAAACACAAAGTATGATACTCTTGTTGTTAGTGTGTTAGTTAAGTAGATAGTTTCTTAAAAATATGCTCTCTTTTAAAAGTAAAATTCATTGATTAACAGTTAAGACATGTGGTTAAATGAAGACACGGTCTTATATGTGACGTTGAAGAAAATTAATGTGCCTCTTATAAAAATGATAATAGTAATCACATTATTTAGCTGGTATTAATGATATTTGAGCCCCTCAAATATTTTAAACATATTTTTATCGCGTAGATTTCTCACATAACATAGTATTAATTTTGCATACGTTAGCGCATTGTTCTCCCTGCTGCACCATGACGCCTCTTACAGTTGGTTTCAAAAGGAGCAAAATACTTTATTTTTCATTTTTGTTTCTTGTAAAGATATTTATGTTAACTATATATAAAAAATAAAGCTAGTTAAAAAAAATACTTCATGTTTTCAGCAAAAATGTGGCAAAATATTTTCCCCTTAGAAGACCGCTACATATGATTCTCTTCTTTCTGAAATGATGTGAATCGGGCTTCAAATAATAAAATGTAGGCCTCAAATAAATTTTCGTACCTCGATATCATTAACGCCCGCTAAAACAATGTGATTGGTATATTTATGCAGATTTATAATAGCCATAACATTCAAAACTGCTGCTTACAAATCAATTCAAAACACATTTCCAGTTTTATAGCAAAGTCGTTTTTCCAATTTGCAATATATATCTAAATGCGTGATGATATATTTATATTGTATTACTAGAAATATTATCAGTGAACATACATTCTATATATATAAATAAATTGCACATATAAGTTAAGTTTTACAGCGACATATTTTTTTTCCTTGCATCATGAAACATTTGTTATGTATATTAGTATTTGCTAATTCACATGTATCACAGCAGTAACATGGTACTTTCTCTAAGTCGGATGAATATATTGGCTGGCATAAACAATCTAATACTAGTGTATAAAAGCGCTTATTTGAAGATTGTTGTTTCAAGACAAATACGAGGAGTACACAGCATATCAAAGAAGCAAACGAAATCAAGGCTAATATAATTGATGTAGAAGAGGATTTAAGAACAATGCATGCCATTGCACATTATTTTAGTCGAAACAATTAAGAAAAAATAGGCTCATTCGTTAAGATGTATCATCTTGTTTTGACTTCTTCAACCATTCTTTATTTGTTCAAGAATTATTAAATGAATGAACTATATACATGCTATTTTAACATAAAAAGAAGCTAGTGTCATAATTAACATCACATATAATTTAAATGCAAACGTATGTTGTTTACCACTTTTTGTTTTATGGGTTTCCACCACAACCCTATGATGGGGGTGGGGTAAACGCACTCAGACGGACCGACACTTTGCAACTGAATGATATGCAGTCTGTTCAATTTATATATTTAATTGTTTTAATACATATTATTTAATAATACATATATATATGTTTATATACATTAAGATGATAAAAAGATAATCAAAACGATACTCATAACATTGTTACGCTCCCTGTTATTGATAGGAATCGACCTTACTCCATTAATTTATAAATTACATCTTGCTCATATTGTGTCCATACGGAGACTCTATTCACATTATGAAAAAATCGCGAATATATAAATATAACAAAAGCTCGATCAACTCACATTTCATTGGTTTAACAATTAGATACAAGATTAAACTCTCTGCCCAAGAAAAGGAATGACAAAATAAACCTTTCAAGATATAGTTCCTAGAAATTACTACAAAGAAACTTGTGGTTTACAACACATATAAATATCAAGGTATATTGGAACTGATGCAGACATATTTTGCACAAATTAAAACCGAAAGAGAATATTTTTATTGCAGATATTCAACAAAGCAACTTAAGAATTGTTTTAATACCGCAAACATTTCACCAATTTAAGGCACCATTTTCTTTAAAAAAATATATCTGCTTAAATAGTGTATTTCAAATTTCTAATCCTTTAAACAAACAAATTTTATCGAGATAAACGTAGTTTGATCAAGCGATTGAACGATTATATCCCATCAACAATGTAAAATCACCAGAAACTATAGATATAGGTTGTTTTTCGTAATTACAAATGAATTGAGTATTATTGTATACATTATTATCTCGGTAATCAATTGACTTTTTTCAGATAAATCAATCATAGTATCGAGTATGTGTTCCGGGAGTTAACCTTTTTTTCATCATAGTCATGTTAATGTTGTAATTGTAGTAATTGTTGTAACTGTATAGTTCACATTAAGTGAGATAAGATAGGCATTCGGTTAATGTTAGATATATTGACTGTAATATCCTAACAAATCGTTACACAATTATATTGTTACTAAGTCGTTGGTATATATTAAAACAAATATTATAAAATGTGTATTCAAATTTAAATAGTCGGGCATGTATTTTGTTGATAGCAATATTATTCGTAATATTGATATAAAGGTAATAAAAAAACGTTCTTTACTCAGAATATCTGGTTATTTCAGCATAAATAGAATAATTTCATATAAACAACAAAACTCGTAAAATCAAAAAAGTTGCTCTTTATTGTATGTTCAAGCAACCACTACAACTATGATTACTCGATTATTTTACTAGGTTTATTCATGATTGGATTTCAGGAAAACCATGACACAACCGTTACTGATGTTTTTCATTGCAATTGTATCTACATGCTATTGTCAAGTAAGTATGCATTATTCATCTAGTCAAATATTTGTTAAATTATCTAGATACTTTTATAACAAGACCTTTGTTCTTCATGTCATTGAACGTTTATAGCATGAACATTAAACATTTAATCTAAAAAACGCTGTAAAACCTTCATTTGAATTGAAACGAAATTCTACTTTAAAATCGAACAGTTTTTGAATTCAATATTTAAAAAAATGTGTAAAATATCGTATTTCTATGAGTTTACAAAAGAATTAACAATCGGTTTTCAAGTAATGTAAGATGTTAAACAGGTGACCCACCATGGTTATCTTAATTCTTTTCATACATTTTATCATATGTGCTTTAAGTTCATATGACGTAACACATTGACATAACCTTTGCCTTTCAAAAAATCAAAAGCTTGAAAGTACTGTCGAGGACCGACTAAAGCTGCTTGAGAAACAAATCGATGAGCAGGGCAGGATCAATGACTATCTACTCTCAAAACTTAGGGAACAAGATCAACTACTGAAGAAAAGTGATACACATAGTTTTTATCTTAAATATATCTGTTCATATTTCGATAACCCGACAATAATATAATTCGTGTTTTAGCAAGATGTTTTGCTCACATATGTCTATAATATCTACTATACTTTTTTGTGCCTTAAATAACGTTTTAAACAATTGGTTTTCAATGTTTCGTCCTCTGTAGTTTTGCCTGTGGTATTTTTTACCAAACTAATAGGAATATTTCTTGAACATGTAATAGTTTATATTTCTCTCAGCAACTTTATCAATTATATTATAAAAATGAATTTGTTGTCCAAAAACAATTGATAAGCTAGTAAATAGTTGTGAGATAATTGAATAGTGTGGTTTTTTGTTGCAGTGAGCACACCGATAGCGTTTTCAGCTTTTGCTCTCGGCGGGCACACACCCGTTAATATAGCTATCCGTTTCACCGACGTAATCACTAACTACGGCTCGGCATACGATGGTATCAGCAGTACATTCACATGCCCTGTCGATGGAATCTACGCGTTTACTGCGACTCTAATGGGACAAAGCAACGGCGCAGACGAAGATGGGGTTTTAATGGTCAATGGAGTTTCAACTATTCGCATTCATGCCAACACAGAACCCATGAGCAATCAAGCGTCTAATTTTGTCGTTGTCTTTTGTCCAGCTGGAGGAGACGTCTATGTAAAAGCTCAGGATGACGGGTATATCTTTGGTGGCGCTGAAAGCTCTTTTTCGGGGTTCCTTATAAGTATAACAGTGTAATTGTATGTTTAAACATTTATGCATAAGACACTCTGGCCATACTGATGTCAAAATATGGTTTGATAAATGAAGTTCTAAATAATAGATGTTCTCTTCATGGTGTTACCTTCGCGGAATTAACGTAGTTATATACCCTCGCTTTCAGAATCTACCCTTAATTACAAAATACAATGACTGAATGTTATAAAACAACAAATCATCATACGATGGTATATGAGCAGTATAGATGGTATGCATAAATATAATTACACGAATAATTGCTTAAACGCTAACACACGTTTATGTTATCAGATCAGATTTTATCAGATCCATAACTTTATAGATCAGATAATGAAAAAATCTCCAGGTTATTATATATTTCGATTAAATAGAAATACATAAACCTCCTTGCCTAAACCCAATTGATTATATTGTTCAACATTATATTTTTGTTATGCATTGGTTAAGATGATAGCGTAATGATATAAATATTAGTCATAGGCAATATACGTTCTGCATAATGAACCTTCATATACGAATATACAAAGTGTATATTGTACTTAATCGGAAAATGTTTTAAAATACATACCTAGCATTGCTTTGTAGAGCTAAAATATCATATTCATGATATGCAAATTGGATATTGAAGAAGACAACCGAAGTAAAATAGTGTCATGCAAATTTTTACTGGGTAACAAACCATTTCATTTAACCAATTTATTTGTTAATTCACATAATATATAATCCAAAACAACATGCAAGTAATTGTTTGAGCCGATTAAATGTTATCGTCTGTGTTTTATTGCCCCTTAATTATGCTGCGCCCCCTATTTGCAGTCAGACGTTATTATTATTTTCTTATGTTTCTTAAGTACTGTTTGAGTGTTTTAGTTATCATATCCTTTTGTCTCTCCTCTATTTTGAGTGGCTCTACATCTTTTCGTATTTGTTCTTTATCATCTACAATAGTTGCACTTCATCGCCCATGTCGACAAGGTCATGACGTTGGGTTGTACTAACTAATGAACATATCATACGCATAATATTTCAACACTTTTCTCCAACTTCTCTTACGTACGTTGTGATTACATAAATGCCCCTTTCAGAAAGAGCTAGATAAATAAAACAATATTGTAATTACCCTTTTCTATTCAAAGATGAAAATAATAAAGTAAATAAAAAGAATAATTTATATAACGTATTTATATATAACTTCCAACGAAAAAAATAAAACTGACATGATGATTTTGTTGGTGCACCCTTCATATGAATTAAAAGTCTAACAATTTTCAAAAATTGACTTAAATGTGAACGAAGTGAGATACTTTCTTAAAAAGGTAATATTTTGATTTTATAAATTTTAATAAGCAGATAATCTGTTGAGAATATTTCAGAGAATGAGAAATACGGTTTTTTAGAAATAATATTGTTTTATAATTATATGAATTTGGCATCGCGTTTCCTAACCAATCGAACGCTATATACAAAATCCTCAGCCTCCAGAGGAAGCAAACGGATAAACATTGGCCTATTAATATTGATAAAATCCTGAAAAAGAAGGCAGAAGGCTAAAGCATCGACCGTGTTAAAACTGACGTCCTCAAGCCGACTGAAAAGCCAATGACAAAAATGCTGCTCAAAATATTCAATCATATCTGGATATATGACAAGACTCACAAAGACTTGGCACGCATGCTGGTCAACAAGCCCATCGCGCGGGAACGTCGCGTATCACTTCTCCTTCATGTCGTTGACTACAAGGCTGTTTTGACACGTTATCAATGCCCTTTGGAGTGCACTAAAGCCCGTGTCGATTAACACCTAACGCAGTGGTTTAAAGTAAAGATTTACCTCAGCAAAGAATGAATGATGATCCTCATTCGATACATGTCTGGAATCCGTCATGAAATATCTCAAAACCGTAACGGCACGCTAAAGTGCAAACGATACCATCCCTCATATTTTTCCTATCACCCCCGTGTATTCCCTCAACCTGTTAGCCACCCAGGTCGAAACCACTTGTTATAAGTGGGTTATGAAAATAAACGGAGCTAAGTGCAGGATCATCTCCCCAACTTTCCATCAACTAGTCATCGACGGAAAATATGTAAAACAGGTAGACGAATTCGTACTACAAAATAAAGCGCAGATGTTAAAAGTCGGATCGGATTCGCGTTAACAATACCATTCAGATATGCAAAAATATGGTGAGAGAAAGGTATCATTTTATTTACATTTCTATGGAAAATCAGTCTTTTTAATCGTCAGTGAACAATTCTCTTCCATTCTGTACTCTTAATGATTTATCTATGAAATCGATGTACTTATCATTAACCAATGCAAAAAAGTGTAATGACGTGTTTCACAGCTGAGTATTTCACATACAATTTTATGATATATGAATACATGGTAATAAAGTTATGCATTCAATTTGTTGCATGAAAGTTGGAAAATAACTTTGGTGAGAATAATTATTTCTTGTTTACAATATTTTCCTAGACGATTAATAACCATTTCGTGCCTAATTGTATTTTGTTTGGCAATATTATTCACAAATATATAAAACAAGTCACAATATACGATAAATGTATTAGCGTGAAACAATATGAAACATTATTTAAACATCGACTACCTAGTAAAATTGAGCAACATTTATATCAAAGCTATTATCATTATAATGTATAATTATCAATAAATGTATTATATTTCTAGTAGAAAGGGCAATGCTTCGATTTCAGAGCAAGAATGAGTCAAGTTAGCTTTATGATTTTGACGGTATTGGTATCAATAGCCTATGGTCAGGTATTTTCTAAGAACGACCGTTTATTTGACATCTCGCGATGCTTTATATCAGTTTTTTATTTGCCTTGAGTGAAATTTCCTGAAACACCTCGTTATTGTTTTGAAAAAAAATATAACATTGATTAAAAATATTTTTTATTTTCAAAACAAACTAGTATAATTTTGTTAGTCTATTAATATTGAACACATTCCACACATTTATCCTGCATCGTGCACTCGTATACCTTTTACATTGCTATAAACCTACGGACATAATTGAAAAGCAAAGCAAGTACTAAATAAGTTTATTAGATGTATGATTTTATAATACAATATTATAAATTAAGTTAATTAAGTATGGGTGTCCTCACATGTGCTGGGTGTCCTCATTCATAAACCTAAACATGGTGGGCTTCTTTTTGCCGTTATGTATTCTTTCTTGGTGTCAAACGGTTTTCTGGATCCACCAAAATATTGCACAGCTAATACAAATAACATAAACCATTTAGCCTTCAACTTTAAATTACAGTGCAATGATAGTTCTATGGAGCAACGAATGATCAAACTCGAGGAGAAATTGTTGGAGCAAGAAGGAACCATGAAGAAACTGCATGCGCAAAGTAAGATTTATCAATTTTACTAATCCAATATTAAGGAAAAGCGTTGTCAACTGATTGTTTTATTCATTGTGCACACATCTGATTTAGCCTATCGTCGGTAAATGTAAATTTTAGATATATGGAATTTATATATTGGTACAAAAAATGTATTAGTTTTATTATTTATAATCGATCAATGTCTTGATGAGTGTTTAACATCAAACTATAATCTAGCTCATCTATGAATGAGTGTTAAACATCAACCATGATTAATATTGTTTTTATGTTATATAAAAAATGTTCTGTATATAAAATTTCCAACAATATACAATTTCGCGTTTTGTATATATGGAGAGAGTCATTCAACTACATATTATGTTGTTTCAAGTGAGCAATCAAGTCGCCTTTACTGCTTTGGCTAAGGGTGGAAATCCAGACCCCAACAGCAAAATCCCATTTGACAACGTGATCACAAATGAAGGATCAGCTTACAACGGAAATGATACATTTAAATGCCCAACCAATGGTATATATGCCTTTACCGTCACTTTGATGGGAGATCAAGGTATTCAGTATTTTGATTACTAGAATTTTTATCGTTATTATCAAGATTATACTCTTTGCAATGCGCTTTTTCTTATGCAATGCTTAAATGCAAAATTCAATATCTAAGCGCCACAAAAATAACCATATATTTGACGTATTTAAGTCAAAAATAGTAAATAATTCTGTTTAAAGTAGATATCAATTTTAATTTAGCAAAAAATGCAGCTTGTCATGCAGCTTGATTATTTCCACTGACAAAGTAACAAGGTACAAACTAAATTTCAATTTTTATTTAGGTACCGATGCAGACGCCTCTTTGATTGTTAATGGATTCGAAGCGATTCGCATTCATGCTCATACCGAGAACAATCCGAATCAGGCATCGAATTTTGCCCTTGCTTATTGTCCAACCAATGGGACTGTTTTTGTAAGGGCAATAAACGATGGTTATGTTTATCCCGGAAATGAAAGTTCGTTTTCCGGGTTTTTGTTCGGTGGTATTTCAAACTAATGGTACTA
>LQRL01183928.1:34641-47158 GCA_001703475.1 Hydroides elegans
TAAAGTGTATATGGATGCATATCGAAAGAATAAATATCGAGTTAGCCGAGTTTCGTTTTTATTTAGCTTTGTTCTTACATAAATTGTAAAATGAAATTTAATTGTTCATCACGTATCATTTGTAATACCAAATAACTATTTTTTTTTGTTTAAATACAGCTTAGTCAAGGCCATAAATTACGGTTTGATCGAACTATTGAATCAAATACATTTAGTCGTGTTTAGATCAGTAACTCATCAAACATTCGAAAGTTTAGATTTCCAATAATGTAGTCGATGAATTTCGAAACGGCTTATCGGGTATATCAACAATAATGTTTTTTTTTTATAAATCCTTATGTGTATTGATTTTTTTTTTCAAACTAAGCACATACGTAGTCCCTGTTAACCAGATAAACCATGCTGTGTATTTTTGATAGCTTATTTTAAAATCATAGTTAAATCACTAACTTTAAAATCAAAAGCTATACAAAACATTCTCAAACATTTAAATACAATACATATCAACCTCGATAGATAACTCAGTATTTGTGGCCGATAGACGGCAAAACGGCACCTAATCACATAAACATATGAAAAAATCTTACGGTACAAAGCCTATGCTTTACCGAAATAAGGTCAATTAAGCCTACTGAAGAATAAATATAATTAAAAACGTATCCAACTGATATAAACACATACTTAAATATCCATGCTACGGTCTTACATTAGTAAACAGCTATGCGTCGGTTCTTCGTCAGAATGTTTCTTTTTTCATGTTATATTGTTATTCTATTCAGTATGTTATATTAACGCAATGTCTTAATCCAAAGGTTGCTCGCTATACATGGTAAACATGGTATATCGCATTAGATAATTTTTGAACATAAAACACTATTAAAGGCAGCTAATTAGTGTATGGGTACATTATGTCATCATTAATGTCGGTGTGATTATTTGAATTATAAATCATATAATTTTATTAATGGAACTATTGTCCACTGAACCATTTGATTATTACGTATATAAAACTAACGTTCGGAGCAGAAACATATATATTATAATAACAAGTTAATAGAAGCTATTTATTTGATACAAATATATAATCCAACCTAAGGATTGAATGGATAAGATTATAAGTAAAAATCATATGTGATGCAACACATGTACAAATAGAAAAATTTTTTGGAGGTTTGTTTTCTCATATTACCGTCCAATCAGTTATGGTTCATACAAATCATATGTATATATAATTGATTAACTAGGATAAGTAATCAAGTGTGGGAAATGATATAAAGAATCAAAAGCATATTTTCGTTTAGACCCAAATGACAAGTATCATGTTGTTTTCTATCGATAGCACAATGAGTCATGTCGAGATATAATAGTTTCCTGCTTGAAGTCATTAATATACATTGATTTTTGGTTGAGCTTTGAAAATGGTTCTAAGGAAAAACACAGTGTAATCCCTATATAACGCTTTAAAACGCAATCATTTTACACTACTCAACATAAATTGTCATATCCCATATCTCACAAAAATACAAATAACGTGTCAACGGAATCAAACAAAAAATGTCAAATCTATCAGGTTAGTGTACATTTTTATCGCATTTTGAAAAGTGTATTTTATAAAAAAAATTATAATAATACTGGGGGAATGCAATGTTGTATCTACCAAAAATGTAAAGGTATATTTATTGACACTACCCAAACTCTTAGTTTGAATGATAAGATCAATTCTTGTTATTATTGTTCTAAATGTATCGTTAGATATGTGCTTTCAAATAAATATATTTGATAGAGAAAAATTCACTCTATTCTGCATCTAAAAAATAATTCGGCCGCAATCAAAGTAATCTGCAATAATATAAGTGATATGCAAATTGTTTTGATGGCATTTTCGTCTAAGTGCAATGTCTTGGAGCATTTTCTTTATTATATATTTTTATTTCGACGTTTCTATAAATAAGAAAATATGATTATTTATTAATGATACTGATAATTCTAAATGGACTTCATACATAAATCAAACATTAAACATTTATGATAACAATTTAAAGTTAACACAACTTCATATACGTTTTCAATTGTTTCTTGGATAATATAATAAATATCTACGTATTGAAATCAAATTTACAACAATACTATATATAAAGTAATTAATAGCAAGTAACATTATTAATGTTTCATCTGAATTTTTAGTTTCTTTGTGAACTGTTACCACACCCTCTTAAAAATACCTTTCAATCAGCAGAACACTTATAAATTGTTTTATTAGAAAAAAATGTTGTGTATTCAAGTGCGAGTAATAACACCTCGTCGCGTTTTTTATCGTGTGCTGAGAGCATCGCATGAGTCATTGAGAAACTTAAGAGAACAAATGCAAGATTAAATTTGAATTTAAAAGCTGGACTTCCTGCGAATCGTCTTTGAGTAAGGCTTGAATTTGAAATTGTGTCCAGAAGTTAAAAGAAGTTGGTTCCTTCATGAATACATGCTATCACTCACTTTCGGTAATGAATTTGCTAATTATTATTCTGTATAGGTCGTTTTGTATATATTATACTGCTCAACTCTGTCCAAATATAGGTTCAAAATGTTAATAACCTATTTTTAATTACCGCCCGAATGATCATGCTACAACAATGCTTATATTGGCATTTTCATTAATTGTTGAAGTGTTAAAACTGTTTATCACAGACATCAGCGAAGTTCCAGCATTTGACGTGACCAAACTTAAGCATGTCGAGACTCAAGAGAAAAGTGGTGACCCAGCGAGGGAGGGTAAGTGATAGTTTGATATGTACAGGCCAAATTAAGTTTATGTAACACCTGTCTTCAAATGTATTCTGTATGTGAAAATCATCCAGATATCTAGACGTGTGTTGTTATTAGTGTTTCGAAAAAAAAATACAAATGTTTGATGAATAATGGAGAAATAACATTAATCAGATTGAGCATTATCTGTCTCGGTTGTTGGTGTTTGTGTGTGTGTGATTCTGCTTAACTCTGTCTAAATATATGTTCGAAATGCTAATGAAATGTTTTTTTTATTACCGCCCAAATGTTCATGTTACAATAATGAATATATTGGCATTTTCTTTAATTGTTGAACTGTTAAAATTGTTTATCACAGACATCAGCAAAGTTAAGGAATTTGACACGACCAAACTTAAGCATGTCGAGACTCAAGAGAAAAATGATGACCCAGCGAGCGAGGGTGAGTGATTGTTTGATATGTACTGGGTATAGACATATTAAAAATTTCCAAGTTACAAATGTCTTCAAATGTATTCCTTAAGTAAAATTTGTCAAGATATCTGGACTTTTATTATTATTTGTTTTTTTTTTGAAAAAAAAACTCACAATATCGCAATGGTCTAGATCAGGGTAATACAGTTAATCAGATTGTTCCAGAGTCTACCATATGTAGCCAAAATATAGTCAAATATCTATCGCATGTGTTCAGGACATTATCTGTTAATAAACATCTAGATGACCAATCCAAATAGCAACATAGTGAAAGTTTTCCGGTGAAAAGTGTTGTTTTAGATTACCTTTAGTCGAAATGTGAAATACTTGTATATCAAGTTTTCAAAATATAAATTTAGGGCATCAAGCAACATGAATTTCAAATACATTTCTCAGCAAATCGCTTTACTGCAACAAATTGCATAAATAAATTTGTATATTAAGCTTGTTTTTTTTATGACAGATCAGGCAAGTGCGTCAAAGCTAAGAAGTATGTATATAGAACATAGTTTTAGTAAGATACTAACATATATTGCAACTCACTAGCAGTATCGCGCATTGTTGTTAAAAAGGCTGTGTGTCAAGTCCTTGCTTTAGATGTTTGTGTGTACCAAAATGTGTATCAAAATGGTTCAAATTGTCACTACGTTTAAACAATAATGCTTATCTTCCTGTAAGGTTTATTTGACAGTAAGGTTTGAAAATAAAATAAGGGTTCATACTTCGAGAAATCAAGGTTGTTTATAATGGTTTATAATGATAAACACTATGTATGTATCATTCATTGAATACGAATATTTCTTTAAAGACACAAGACCAGTTTCACAATTTGACACAACCAATCTGAAGCAAGTCAAGACCAACCACGAAAGTGTTATGCCAACATGTGGGGGTAAGTAAATTTCAAATTTATAATATCATAGATGATAAAAAAGAATACTTCATAAGGATAAAATTGTTTATTCTGTCTCAACGCTTGAACAATAATGTTTTATAACTTTGAAATCGATTTAACCGTTTGTTATATGAGATTGTTAAAAAAGAGTTCATTGGCAGTTCATTGACGCCTATAATGATTATGATTAACACGCTGCATGTATCATTCACTGTCTTTTACTAATTTAAGTAATGTCTAAATTTATAATATCATAGATGATTAGAACGGGAAATTGATATGAAACTAACGGATATACATTCACTTACTTGCCCAATATGACTGATTTACACATGTATTTCACCTTTGTACACTTAACAAATAAACAGGGTTATATACATTCACAACAATAATTGTAGAAACGATGTGCTCTCCATCATCATACCAGAGCCTTATTGTTGCAACAGTTAGACTTAAGTTGTGGAAAAAGTTTTGTTTTCATAAAGTTTAGTCGATATTAACTTTCCAAAATACGAACTCGTTTTTCTTTTGTCAAGTTACATAATTGAGTTTATTCTCAATTACAAATAATTATTTTAAATAATGATGAGTGTCTATCTTTTAATTGCAGTATTTTGTTATCTAGCAAATAAATGTACAATGGGTCAGACCTATTACTGTTTTTGTTGACAGATATCGGTGCAGTTTCTGCATTTGACACAAAACAACTGAAGCATGTCTAGATGAAAAAGAAAACTCTCCATGAGATGAGATGTAATATGAGTAAGAAAATTAACATATTTCAATGCGATGGAACTATAAAACAACCTATAATAAAAACCAATAACGATATCTTTATTCCATATCAAGATATATAGCATGGATTTAACCACGGACCCACTCTTTTTCCATAAATGCGTTGCGGCATTTACAAGAGTTAATCATAGCATAAAATATAAATTTGCAATATATTATGTCGATGTTGTATTTTGACATAAACATCATATGAACTTCAAACGAAGATGATGTTAACCGTGACCACAAATATTATTAAAGTGTAAAAGAGGCATTTTAAAAAAAGTATTTTCAATGTTTTGTTTAATAGGTGCCAATTTATTTTTAAAATAACTTATCACGGCAAGATTATATCATATTAATATATTCTTTTTTCGATAATATATGCGAAGTTAATGCCTATACAAATGTTTTAATTAAATTCAATGTATGTCATCTTATTAACTGTTACCGGATAAGCATAAATCATTTTCGGCAACAACCTATAGCGTACGCGAATCTTCATAGTATATTAACTGATATAGCACAATTAGCACAAAATTATAATCATACCTTTGATCATGATGTACAGTTAGGAAAATACTCACTTTGAAATATTAAATCATTTGCATTAAACGTTGTGAACTAGCATAATAAACTACATTAAACCTACCTCTCATTATGATGAATGTATAATTGCAAGCATTAAATATTCAATTTCATGGTAAAAGCATCAATATAAAATTAAAATACACCAACAATATTTTGAATTTCCATCAACGTAATATTACTAGCTGGCATATTTTCACTTTCAATTGATTGTCAGTAAAGCATCTTCTTTGATTAATTAGTTTGAATATTTACTTGCAGAGTGTGTCGGAGTTTGTTTTAGTTTTCCTCTCTTAAATGTCACTTATAAATGATAAATTTGCGTTTCATGATATCTGCTTGTAAGTGTGTTTCACAATCAAATGATTTACTCAGGAAAAAATAAATATCATATCTAGTAATTAAAAACCAAATAAAACATGGTCATCTCTTTAAATAATATACTCAAACTGAAACAAATATATGTACGCAATTTATAAAAATATACATGCTAAGACTCGAATAGAAAGATGTTTTAAATGTAAAAACATCAGGTCTTAAAAGTGAAGCGGGAATGATTTTCAAGTATAGTTTTAAAAATAACGTAAGCCTTGATGATATAACATTTTAGAAAAATATGTGTAATAGCTTCTGAACATACACATTTGTAACTAAAATATGATATTATATAGAACACATGTTTGCGAGTTTCGCTGAATGTTTCTCAGACTGTTCAATACCATACACACATATAATATTGCACTCTATTATATTGAATTATAACCTAGCATAGTGAAATATGGGCTATGTTTTGCAATGAAATGCATTAATATGCTTTAAGTTGTTATATAACGTTATATCACATATCTTAATTTAGTGAAATACATCAGGTTCAACGTCAATCAAAGCGGCAGCCTGATAATATGTTAAAGTAAGGTCTAATGATGAATTAAACAGAAACATAAATGTAAGTTATATTACGTAATCTTAAGTATAATACAATTTGTATCTTAGGTATTTTTTAAAATAACAATGCATAATACATATGATAAATAATTTTATACCGTGTAAAAATGGTTAGAATAATTACTGCCTGCTTAGGCATAAATTGTAATAACCATTTTGTTGGTTTGACTTATAAATGACAATAATTGTGTGTGAAATATTTTCATTGCGTTAAATAAATAGGTTTTGTCTGTTTTTAGATTGCATGATACCTCTAAGCCTACATGCACAAAAAGTTTTACTGCAGCGTCAATAAAACAACTTGATATAATGCTAGTCGAATAAGTGTCATTGATCTGTAACTTTCGTCAAAGAGTCTCTTACTCCCTTTTATATTATACTCAGATATAACCATGCACATGTAATTTATTTGTTTATGTTTACTTTGCTGGCAATGCCAATAAATATCGACTAATCTGGATGACTTAATAATATTGCCGCGTTTGTTTTAATTTATGTTTTTTGAGAAATACAATATCGCAGGCATAGTTACATAAGGATATAAAGCATAATCGTGCGTGGCATGTTCGGTACACAATGTCATGTTGAAACATAGGATAATTGATTAAATTTATTTTGTTGAAATTGAGTTATTTAGTTATAAATACATCATATAGGAATTGATCATCCAAATCGTTATTTGAGCGGTAAATACTGTTGAGAATATATCGCATTTTGAAATGTGCGCTAGTTGATGTTTACATAGTTTTCGACGTTTTCATAACGCGCTATATATACATTTGTACATTTAATTCAGACTGCCATTTTGCATCTCAATGTATGTTTTTAAATTAGCGTTTCATGTTGTTATCAAATCAAACAACGTATTTGGCATATAACTAATATTTTTCAGATTATAAGTGAACTTTAATTTTTGTGTGTAATGAAATGTTTTAAAATTGCTGTAAAGATGCATATTGAATTTTAGTTTTTCGATCAATAAATTTGAACAACAATTTGCGATAAATTTAATGTTCACATGAAAAAAATATGCCCGATTTAAATAAAAAAATATATTGCCGTTCCGGTCATGGAACAGGCATACATATATTATAATGCGTTAAATAAAATAATAATATAGTGATTTATTTTTCTATTTCATATCTAAAAGTCAATAGATATTCATTCATTATTCAATTTAATTACAGGCTTAACATGTATGTTATGATGAAATTCATTGCACTGGTTACGCTTTGTATGTTTCGGTGAGTTAACTGTTACATATATATCTATATAATAAGTGTTTATAAAATATTTAGTCTTTAAAGATTGAATTATCTAGTTAAGTTTGTATGAACAATTACATCTTAATAAAAGAAAATAATATATATATAAATTTAGTCCAAACAATTATTATTGCATCAAGCAATTACCAATTGAAAATGTTCCAGCTGTCTGCATAGTCAGGAGTATGCATGCGACACAAAATGATGTTCACATTCGACAGACTGCATCGAAAACCTTGAGTTTTGTGATATAGTAATTGAATACTGTATACCATGTTATGCTGTATGCCACCCGGGTTATACATGGCAACCTTTAGAATGTTATGAACATTGCCCGCGTAAGTTATTGAATTTATTAGTCATATCTCGTATACAAACATTACAAGTAAACATATCGTGAATGATAATATGCCTGACCTTTCTGACCTAAAATATAGGTAAAACTATGTTTGAATTTGGTCGGTTTTTGAATATGGCTTTGATGATTAATAACACTTGTCTCTAATGATTGTTTTGATAACAAGTAATTATTTATAATATGGTGATCAAATTATATGTATTCGTTTATTTAAACTTATTTGATGCTCTTAAGTTTAAGCAATAAAATTAACATTTATATTTGATTCACAAAGATAGTTTTAAAATTGAATGTTGACTTCAAACGCATTGTTACGTAACAGACAATGTGACGCAGCAAGTGTTGTGATGTCCTAGACAAAATACATTTTCAATAACATTACCATATTTAAGAATTATGAAATAGTGCAGTATAAATTTAAGGGTATAAAACATAGGTTAAGGATATCATATTTTTATAAATGTTGTGTAATTGAAATGTAATTGAGATTTCATTCTTGATACGTGTCTTTAAAAAAAGTAAAACAAAAAACAACATTAAAGTTTAGATAACCGCAACATTCATTTTACCTTTTTTTCATGATCAAACTCATTTTTCCATGTTATCGTTGTGTTAAATATATATCGAACGGTTTACTATTTGTCTCTCAATAATATTTGTGATTTTCATTCATTTATGTATGCTAAACATGTAAAGTAAAAACAAATAAGCATAAAAACATAATCTGAAATGCTCCTCCTATAATTTGCTGTTGTACATTTATTGTGCCCTATTTTAATCTGAACCTTAATAGTCGTACACCGAGACTCGACCCTGATTTATGAACTTTTATATACTCTCTAGAACATTTCATAAACTTAGGAAACAAAAGGAACACTCTCTACCATTCTCATAATCAGAGACTTATGAATTGATAATATTCTATAAAGTTTGATAATATTCTATAAAGTTCCATAATATCAATGAGGATATTGTGAAATATTAAGATAAAAATATGCTTGCATGTTAAAACAAAGTAAATATAAACAACGTTATAACACGTATGCAGAAATACGAATAAACAAAAATGTGTATTTCTTGACACAAATTGCCCTTACCTTATAATATTTCATTTAAGTAAATAATAAAATAATTCATATATATTAACATACGTAGGATTTTATCTGTTTTTTTTTCAGATTATTTGGCGAATACTAGTTTTACAACAACACAATTGCCGCCTAAAAAAGAAAATCAAGAAAATGTTTTTGTTGATTTCAAAGCAACAATGATTATAATTATAGGCTGTTTTATACTTCTTGTTTGTAATATCATCTTTTGCATTGTTTTATGCTTCAAAATGAGACATCGACAAGGTAATATATAGCTAAAACGAATATTTTATCCCGAGAAAAACACCAAAAAAAAACATATAATAGACATATTAATAACATTATTGATGTATTTTAATATTGATTTCCTTTTAAAAAGTTGTTTTATATCGATCCTTTGGAGAGTTTACGGTAAGGATTAAATAGTAAATGTTTAAACAATAAAAATGTTGCCATTAATTATCGAATTCCACCATATTATTTTTTCCAGCGTTTTATTTAGTAAGATAATGTATTATTTTTATTTCAGTGCCAAGTAGTCACAGTTTAGTCACCCTAGTCAAATCAGCATTATCGGATACAAAACAATTTCCCTATTTATCTACTGTAAACAATCGATCTGTCTCCGATAAAATTTATAATGATCGGATTGATGTATGCCGTAGCCATCATACATATCATGAAATGGATGACTCCCCGCAGCTGGATACTAACTGCAGCATGCAAAATTCAATATGTGCGGAAGTTCATTTTCAAGATGAAGCGGAATTACAAGGTCTGCTTCATTTTAAATAATATATGAATTGCTAGGATTACTATGTGTATGTATCACTAGTACAGAGTTGTCTGCTACATATGTCTCCTCATCAGTGATTACGCGAATGTCCTTGACTGTGTTTTTGTGCTTTGATCATCATACAATCACTATCCGCTGTGCAGCAGGGGACAGCCATTTGGCTGCCATCGGCTTTCAGAGTTCCTTAGCCTATACAAACTAGATGCCTTTTCCGCCATCTCACTTATTTTAATCACCGCATTCATATTTTCCCGGTTAACCAAATTTGTCGTATGGGTTTATTGTAAATGTTACAACAAACCCACCCTTCTTTGATTCCCATAGAACTTAAAATTCCACCATGACCATCAGCCTCTTTGCGATAGAGACCATTAACCTATATGGTATTACCTTATCTGGCCTAAAAACTTTATCAAAACAAACATGAAACTATTATTTGAATACCATTTCTTTAATGATGACCAAATCAATCGATTTTCAGATAATAAGATGTATATCCAATATACTATTATGAAATGGTTGAAATGCATTATGTTGAAGTTGTATTTTTCAGCTGATCTGTTGCAAAATTTAAATATATATGATGCAATTTCCTGCAATAACCATGACTTATTGTCTTTTTTCAGTTTTAATTACCTATTTGATAACGTATTCAAACTTATCAGCTTTAATAATCTTAACAGTATGTCATAGATTTTTCCTAAGTCAGTTACAGTGACTGTTTTTTTTCATGTTTGATATGAAATTGAATTATCTAGATTGTAGTGATACAAAACAAATTCATATTTATCTACATCAGGCATTTGCTATGCAACGGATAAAATGAATGATGACAAGCTGTATAAATTTCCTTTGCCTCAGAAACTTGATGGCGGCGATGAGACTGAGCGGCTGGTCATTAGCTCGTGCATTCGACGAAACTTTTCTGAGGGAGTTCAATATCAAGATGATTTGGAATTGCAAGGTTTGCTTAATTTTTCACTATAAATATAGAGTAAGCTCGAAAATTAAGTGCATTGACTTTATCAAGAACATACATGCCACTCTTATAAGAATATATGACGGATATTTATTAGTTATGTTTGTGTTTGTGCTGTCTATGATCGTTAACGCTAAGTAAACTTAATTATTTTGCATATATGTTTATATATGTTGTTATTTTTGACCATATGATTCATTACGATTTGTTTGTTTCAAAAATGTCACTTATTAATACTACATATTGCATAAATTACATTGAAACATATGTAATATCATGTTTTATGTTTAAGTGCACAGCAAGCTTTTTTTGTTAAATCAAAACAGTAAAATCAAACAGTGCATAGAGTCATGACACTAAACAAGCAACGTTTGGCTCTATGTCAAACACTTTTGTAGTATGAACAGTTATGAACAGTAAGGTTATGAACAGTTATGAACAGTTTTTATAGCTCGTGCTATCATGACAAATAATCACACCGTGTTTGAAAATTCAGATGATAAAGATACACACACAGTTTCCTCGAGTTTCGAATCGTATACAATAGATGATGATGAGCCTAATCCAATTCGTTCCTGCCCACGTGTGCAGGAGATGGATTGCTCCCACCAGCTGTTAACTAAGATCGAAATTCCACAAATCATTGCGGATGTAATTGAAGTACCAGAGGAATCGAAATTACAAGGTTTGTTTCACTTAATATACTTTTATGTTGTCAAATATTGGAATGTCACATGCATTTAACTTACCGAAACCAAATACCGAATACAATGTTAGTTACATTTTATCAATTCTGCCGGTGTATCAGGTTTGGTACGAGACGACTCCGAATGTAAATCTGAGACTTTGTTTATTTGTCACCAGTCGAATGAGTTATAAAGACTATTGGATCCGATATATTAGCCCAATAGGGCAGTTATACAGAGAGTATTTATAATGAACTTGTCAAACACACAGGACGACCAAGAAGTAAATTCAGAGTATAAGATGTGCTTGACAATCCTTAACATCCTTCATGACTTGGAATGCCCGCAATTTGTACAAAACCAGTTACATTAATTGCAATTACAAACATAGCCCAGCCAGTTATAAAGACTATTGGATCCGATATATTAGCCATATCGAAACGACCAAGTTAAGTATGTGTGTATTGATATTTGGGTGATTTAATACATGTTATTCTGCATAACAAAAAATATATATGTACAGAACATTCCGATAGCGATGTTATGATGGTAGTTTATTTTATATTTTAGAGCCAAAACGCATCTGTTCATCTTTGTTAAATGGTTTTAACAGAGCTAAGCCAGATGATAATAATTTGCAATACGTTCCTATGTTCTTGTCGTTGAATACAGATTCCGTAAGCGAGACAAATGATATGCACCATGATGAATCTGACGAGACTGAACCTAAACAGCTTAAAAGCATTCCAGAAATCATAAGAGAAGAAGCCCGAATTCCTGATGACTTTGAAATACAAGGTGTGTTACATTGTGGGATAAATGTGCCTCTTTTCAAAAGAGGTACTATTTATATTTAAATTTTCATATATATATATATATATATATATAATTTCACAAAATACTACT
>LQRL01183956.1:8290-21801 GCA_001703475.1 Hydroides elegans
AATTACAAATTACAAAATGACAATTAATAAACTAATAACCGTCTTTATTCTTTATTGACGTCGCTTACCAAATTATATTACTTACGGCATCAGTTGCACACAAAAGCTGATCTGCAACAGAAAAAAATGTCGATTAATACGCGATAGATATTCTGTTTTTATTCGTATTGTTCGATCGATCAACATTATTTATAATGTTCGAGCCCCATTACAACAATGTTCAGTGAACACTAACATGCCCCAATCGCCCCAACGTTCTCGTGTGATCGTCAAAAACTGTGAACATGATATTTTTTCGCATGCGCAAGTTGACCAAATTCGGTCGAACGTATCAAAAAACACATACAAAGGTCCCTGGCTTTCATATTAGACCAACATCGAGTCACTAGGCCATTCCTTTCTCGAGTGGCGTTTACAAAAAAAAAGAATGACGGACATAAAAACAGACAGACAGACAGACAGACAGACACCCCAAACCTATTGGCCGCTAACTAATAGGTTGAGGCCTACTAAATCATCTTCTAGATTGCCTACAGAATACAAATGCATTCTGTCAAACTGTATACGACTATGGGTTAGAACTACAGAGCGGCACAAACCAGACATCCCGAAATCAATTCATTTCGATTCTGCTGGTGTCCATATGTTTAGCAACTTTAACTAATGAAATTAAAGACATTCTAATAGGCCATATGAATGACAACGCCGATGGGCCCCTATTATCGGTGCTTATATAAGCTTGATCGTTATGAAAAGCACACCCTGTATAGATATTGACCTAAGGAAGTTTCAGTTAAAATATAAAAGAAATCGGTAGAGAACTGTGGGAGAAGAAGGGTCAGATGTTAACATAACTAACTAACCAACTAACCAACTAACCAACACGTAGTGATTGCACAATCCACGGTTTACTTCGTAAGCCGTGGCTAAAAACGTAGTTTATGTATATATCATCGACACTCAGCACATAATGTCAATTATACACCTATCAATTCAATACGTTGCCTACCTGAGCGCGTTTGTGTGCATCTTTGGGATACAGGCTCTTCTCTGGTCTTGTCTCTTCCAAATACTCGATGATTGGAAGCTGGTGAAAAAAAAAACACACCTTAATTTGTACATATTATAAAGAGAACAAATAACTTAAAATAAATCTAATGGTTAAAGAGAATATACTAAAATACATCGTAATTCTACAGGAATCTTTAAAATGTATTTTATGGTTCAAGAGAATGGACTATCAAAATGCATGTGCAGAAATACCAAGATGGTTAAACCAAATAATTTGTTTTTGATATTTAAACGCCAATATATATATATGTATATATGCGGTATCTATATATTATTCACTTAGTGTTTACTGTTATAGTGCTTGTCTTATATTTACAATATACCATGTATGTATATATGTATACCTGATGTACCTTTATTTGTAAAATTTACGAATAAAAATATCAACAAAATTCAAATGATATCATAATCTTACCGACTGAGTGAGCGTGTGACCATCGATGACAAGTGTAGGAAGTTGACGCATTGGGTTTAATTCCTTGTATTCATCCGAATGCTACAAATAAACCAATCTTATAATGCAATGATATCACTTAATACAGCATAATGATAAAAGGAAATGAAAACTGCTTTGAAGAAAAATCTATCTTAACCGTGTCATCACATTTATAATGAATTTCTTCTTTTAAAGATATCTTTTTTAAAAATATATTTTCCTGTAAAAAATTATATAATATTTAGTTATTATATACAATGGCATATTTATATATCCCATGGGTATATAGGCGTTTATATATATTTTTTGAATATATTTATTATTGTGTATTGAATATATGTATTATATTGTATTATCTAAAAACCTGCTGTCCACCGTCTTTTACAAGATGAACGGCCTTGTAATCGTAATCGATTCCTTTGTGTGCTAGAGCTGAAATATTTAATCAAGAACCATGAATACATTTTTTTTTGTAATGCGTAATAGATATGGGTTCGTTCAATCAGTGCTAAAGACAGAGCACCTAAGGAATCGAGAGCACATCACAGTAACATGTCTGTACAATTTTCATAACATAAAACAGACAACTTTCCAATAAATGACTGTTAAGAGCACTATTGGTCATTATTCTTTCACCATGATAACATCAACTAGATGCTGTCAGAGAGCAGCAGGATCCCCCGTGCACGTTATTGTCACAAACAAGCACAATATTCCCAGAGGGCTATAATTTCAAATAATTTCAATTAATAAGACAGAAAAAATCTGAAACCATATTCGTCGATTAGAATGCGGGCTCCATAATGTTAATTATGGCGACAATCAAACCAATTTGTTTTGTCTTACCCATAATAATATCTCTCTCACGACGACTTTCTCACAACGTTTCTTTCTCACAACGTCTTACAATGTCTTTATCACAATGGCTTTCTCACAACAGCTTTCTCATAACGTCTTTCCCACAACGTTTCTCTCTTACAACGTCTTTCTCACAACGTCGTTCTGACAACCATTTCTCACAACATTCCTTTGCTCATAACATCAAGTTACAATACGCGTAATCTTTCGACAAGTTTTGGCCGACTAAACTGAAACCTTGACATTGCACACCTATAATCATTCGTTAGAAGCTATATGAACAGTAAAAACTTGTAACCACTTCATTAATAAAGATCTGACGTTCACAAGACACCAAATGAAGCTGGAGGAAAACACGAATTTCGCCTAAGTTCAAATGCCTGTAATTTCTACAATTTTTGGCCAATCAAACGGAAACCTTGACGTTGCACATCTATAATCCTTTTTTGTATCGAATATTGAGAGAAAAAAACCTCTAGGCACGTCCAGTGATGGCGATGTGATGTCTACAAGACACCCACCCTAAGCGCAAATAAAACATGAATTTCGACTAAGTTCAGAGGGCTGTAATTCCGACAATTTTACGTCGATCAAACTGAAACCTTGACGTTGCACATCTATCATCCTTGTTTGTATCGAATATGGAGAGAAAAAAACCTATAGACACGTCCAGTGATGGCGATGTGATGTCTACAAGACACCCACCCTAAGCGCAAATAAAACATGAATTTCGACTAAGTTCAGAGGGCTGTAATTCCGACAATTTTACGTCGATCAAACTGAAACCTTGACGTTGCACATTTATAATCCTTGTTTGTATCGAATATGGAGAAAAAAACCTCTAGGTACGTCCATTAATGGCGATGTGATGTCTACAAGACACCCCCCCCCCCCTCAGGGTGAGACAAACGGACGGACAGACCGACGGACAAGTCCAAACCCATATCCCTCCGTTTCACGTGGGATAATGACATCATATAACCGAATATGATATTATACGGTACTAATGCTGTAAACTCTCTTTATTGAATTCAGCCGTTTTAATGCTTACCAATACGAACTCTCCATGACGCTGTGCTTCTAAAATAGGAATACAAGATTGGCTGAAAAGACAAGAAAAATATATATTTATTTGTTTGTGTAATCCTTGTCAAATCGATTATCATCTCCTGTTTCTGACATGTCACCAAAGATTAAGCATTTGCGAAAACCTTCCAATAAGCGTATCGTGTATTCTTTTCCTTTTTGTATAGATGTATATTTTAAATTTTTTAATGTCATATTTAAAGTTATTGCAAGTCTACATTTTCTATCATTAACAAGGAAGTATTTGTGAACACGAAAAGGCCCCAACCGCCCCACGTTCGAAGGGGAATTGAGTATTTCGTATATGCTAATGCGTTGAAAAATCACGACTTTTGAGTATTTTTGCCAAATTCGGCCGAATTCCTGTGGCCGAAACTGTCATAGGTCGCATCTACATATCGAGACCTTTCATTTGAGCCTATAATTTAGCTTCTACGACCTTCCGTTAAAAAGGTCTAGCCTGTACAAGCTCATCTTCCGAAAACCCGCTATTTTTGGCTATTTTGACAGAATTCGGCCAATTTCCGATGGCCAAATTCGACCGAAACTGTCAAAGGGATCATCTACACATCAAGACCTTTCATTTGAGCCTATAACCAAGTCTCTATGACCTTCCGTTCCTAAATGCAAGCCCGTACAAGAAAGCGATGACAGACGGACAGACACAAAAAAAACGGACGGACGGACACCCCAACTCTAAAGCCTCTGTAGGGTTTTTGAACTTGATTAAGGATTTCCGTTAAGATCAACTTGAACTATGAGCGTAATCTGCTGCTGACGGGGGATCGATCAATCGTCACATAAATCAAATACGTTTAAAATACCATATCAAAATGCATTGTTTCATCTAAAACTTTTTAAAGGGGAAATCCGAAACTTAAAAGCAGTCGGTGAGTTTCGATTTCCGGGACAGGAAGATAACTGATTAAAGAAACTCATTTTGGTCGGTGTCGGGGCAACACCATCGTGGTCGTACTTGAACCCAGAACCATGAGATTAACAGACATGTGCATTACCACTAAGCTATGGTATCCAACATTGAAAATAATGCTTAAGCCAACTTCATGTCAGGAGTGAGATGATTTCATTTGCATGAGAAAAAAATACTTCAGCATCATTTGGGCGATAATAGAGTATCCATTGAAATTGATAACAATCAATTCAATAGTAAAACCAGGCATAATGTATAGTGTTACATATATCTCTATCATACCTTTGACATTTTTAGAATGCAAAATAGTTGGATAATTAGGACAAAATAAACCGCTTCACTTTTTACATGGACGAGGATAACTGCAAACAAAAAATGCAAGCATGACCCTAGGATGAGTATAACAGGATGTGAAGCAGGCTAAAAATACGACTGAATTACGAGTGTTTCGAATGGGTGAATTCTGCTATGTTTATGTCAGTGTTCTGAGACTTTTTGCATTAAATATCAAATATTTCCACCGTATAAATAGGTTTCATTTTATTTTTTCTAACGACACGATACAACATTATATACTCTTTCATTAATTTTATTAATGGAAAATGATCCTCTATGGCATTATTGATTTCATACACCATATCGAATTTGCTATATAAATGATAAGAAATCCATGTGCTTCATATGTGCCAAAAAAATCAAATCTAATTTTCTCATGAAAAGTTAGATTTTCCTGATTCAAAAAGTTAACGACACGATATAAAATGGTTTGATCAATAGGTTTTCATAATAAAATCAATAAATAGCTTGATCATATCGCAACGTATAGATAGTGTTATTTTGGGAAATTCCAACACAGCTTGAGATAAACATAGTATGCGTGTTTTGATTGATCACGTGCTCGGCTGCACATCCTTCTTATATCATAGTCCTAGCATGACCTAAGATAAAGATATGGGGATCGGAAATGAGACCGACTAAATAGTCGTTTCGAATAAACAGGGGCACCCAACAAATCAAAATTGTATGTTAGTCTTTAACGTTAAGAAATATTCCGAAACGTAAACATATTCTAAATATATTCTTAAATCAATTCATACAAGGCCCACATATCTGTTCATATTTTGAATAAAGCTGCTACTGTATATCTAGACAGATAGAATTTTGGACACTTCGGTCCTGCCACTTGGCCGCTGCCACTTCGGAACGTTTGAACACTTCTGCACTTTCTGGAGAAGAAACTTTGGCCCTCGTCGAGACACTTCGGCCTCTCATCATACAGCACATCTAATTTGCATTCCAATACCTGAGCAGTACGGCGCTGGAATTAATTCGAAAATTTGAAAAGCGATCTGAGCTATCGGCGATTATAAGACAGAATTTTTAGGTTACAGTAAATCGTCTACAGAAGGAAAATTACGGCGCTACTCGTTTACTCGTATATACTATGCCAAAAAAATGTATACCCACAACCCCTCCCCCCGGCTTATATTTTCTATTTTAACGCTGCCGATTTTGATCTATATTAGACCTATGCCTGTATGCATCGGTGTTTCTTGAATGTATTGCGCCTGATGGCAATGGAACAAACTTTAAGGGGGGGGCACAAACATCCCTACATATCCTCGTGAAAATATGTCTCTTGCGACTTGAAAATCTACCGTGCTACCTCCTTGTTCAGCAGGTCGCACGGCAGTGACCTCGAATTCTCCCAGACCAGTATACGTCACGCCATAGTAACGTCCCCCAAACAATTAGGGATTCAAGCAATGTGATTGGACGAGCAATTTTACTTCATAGATTTTTCCTAAAACATAAAAATAAATTGCTTGAGACTGGTCAATCTTGAAGTTGAAGGATAGAGGTCCGCAAGAATTTAAATTAAGGTACAGCCCTGATAACCCGATTCATTTTGATCGGTGTCAGGGCAACCGCATCGTGGTCGTACTTGAACCCGGGACCTTGTGATTGACAGACATGTGCTATACCACTAAGCTACGACTTCCATCATTAAAACATAGGTTAAGCCAACTTCCTGTCAAGATTGTGGGGCCTGAACTGTTGTGCTGAAGCATACGACTTGTAATTCATTCGGGCGAGTAAATATTGAAATTTATCACCTACAATTCACCAGTGAAATCAGGCACAATATATATTATTTAATACATCTATACAATACCTTTGAAATTTTCAGAATGCAAAATGGCTGGACAATTATGACAAAATACAATGCTACGCTTTTTACATAGACGAAGATAGCTGCAAACGAAAAAAGGCAAGTGCGATCAGAGATGAAGAAATGGAGATTGGAAATGGTACTGACTAAATAGTCGTTTCGAATAAAGTTACTACTGTATATCTAGACAGATAGAATTTTGGACACTTCGGTCCTACCACTTGGCCGCTGTCACTTTGAAACGTTTGAACACTTCTGCACTTTTTGGAGAAGAGACTTTGGCCCTCGTCGAGACACTTAGGCCCCTCATTATACAGCACATCTGATTTGCATTCCAATGCCTTAGCAGTCCCAGCTTGAACAAAACCTCATAATGACCTTATGCTGACATCATGTGAGTTAATTTTAGGTAGACATGGGCTCATATGAGGTTTTGTACAATCGGGGGTGATGTATTACTGTGTTACTCTGCTCGGAAACAAAATACATTAAGATCCGCGTAAGGCACAAGATACTTAGTTTTCTTTACGTATCACACGATTTTCTAAATTGATACTATCTAGTGATTCACATATAGCGTATCACACGATTTTCTAAATTGATACTATCTAGTGATTCACATATTTGTTATCTTTAACTGTGTATAAATGTTGTATAATATATGTATTTGACAATAATATGTGGCCATCACATAAAAAACACTTTAATCATTGTTATTTTTTTTAATACAGCGTGATATTGATTAAGAAATCTCAATAGTTTTACTTGAAATATTTGAATCTAATATGATATTAAACTTAAACTAAAAAATATAGAGAAATTAATAGAGATTTTAAGCAGATTGTATTCATTCGATAAAATTATGTTTGGAGACTGTGTGTGCAAATAATAAAAAAATACAAAATAAACCCACATAAGTTGGATAACTAAAGTCCGATAATCTATTTTTGTCCAACCTCTCTATTATATCTTTGTTCTGAGTGAACGGAATAATATTGCATTTTGCTACATTGTTTTTAAGACAATATAAATAAGATAATTCAGTTTCGATGGTTGTAAGTAAAAAATATAACAAAGGATAACATTTAAAATATGTTTGATAGGGTTTGTCGCGCGACAAATCATTAAACAGACGCTACAAAATTCAAAATTATTCATGTTGAACTATCAAATTTACATGAATAAACTTACTTACTGCTTACTGTCGTCATGTCGTGGGTCGTCCTATAGCGCCGTCATAATAATCCTCCAGGTCTTGCGGTTTGATGCGGCACGCATCGCCTCGTCAGTTGTCTGGAACATCGGTTTTAGGTCTCTCAGCAAGGTGTCGTTCCATCTCTGCTTTTGACGTTCCCTGCTTCTTTTGCCCCTTCGTTGCCAGAAGTATGTTCTTCTTGGCACCCTTTCTGGCGCCATGCGGACAACATGTCCGAACCAGGAAAGCCTTTTTTGCCTCGGCAACGTCTTGAGATTTGGTGAAAATGCTCGCTTTAGCAATTCTTTTGTGCTCACTTTGTCTTCCCATGTTATACATAGGATTCGTCTTAGGCACCGGTTGTAGAAGGCAGCCTATTTTCTTCTCTAATAGTGAAGTTTCACGTTTCACTGCTGTACAACAAGGTGGAAACAACTACTGCTTGAAATATTCTAAGGCGTGTATTGGTCGTAATTTTCTTGTTGTTCAACGCTGGGCGGAGTTTATTGTAGGCTGCCTAAGCCTTGCCTATACGGGAGTCTAGTTCAGTGCTAAGGCTTCCATTGTACCAGAGCGTGCTTCCAAGGTATGTGAAGTCTGTTACATTGTCTAGCGGTTCGCTGCCCAGTATATTCACATTTATGTCTTCGAGTTTGTTCTTCACATGCATTACTTTAGTTTTTTCACATTGATGAGGAGCCCAGCCTTTGCACCTCTTGCTGCGACTTCGTCAGTTGCCTTCTGGAACTGTTCCTCCGTGTTGTCGAGCAGGGCTATAGCGTTTGCAGACGATATAGCCATGCTCGACAACACGGAGGAAAAGTTCCAGAAGGCAACTGACGAAGTCGCAGCAAGAGGTGCAAAGGCTGGGCTCCTCATCAATGTTTCTGCTCTGGATTCTGCTCCGAGCTTATTCTTTTCTCTAGAACCATGGCGAGATTATTGTCGTCTAAGCTATGTTTGAGAACATAATCTATCAATATGAGGAACAAGAGTGGTGACCATAGGCATCCTTGTCTTACACCGGCTGTTATTTCGAAACATTCCGTTTTTTCCTCATCAATCTGTACACAACACTCGGAGTTTTCGTACGCATTTCTTATGATGTTCACTTTCTTCACAGATATTCCATACATTATTAAGATATTCCATAGGGACTCCCGATGGACACTATCTAATGCGGCTTTAAAGTCGATGGAGTTTATTTTGATATGAGTTTGGAATTCTAGGCACTTTTCGATGATCTATCGAAGTGCGAATATTTGGTCGGTGCATGATCTTCCTGGTCTGAAGCCGGCTTGGTTTTCTATTAATTTGCTGTCAATTGCACCCTTGAGGATGAAGGAACAGAACATGTTTTCTGCTACACTCAGAAGCGTGATGCCCCTGTTGTTAGAGTAGATGGTAAGGTCTCCTTTTTGTGCAGTTTGATGATTACTCCTTTCTTCCAGTCTTCCGGTGGTTTTTCATTCTTCCATACTATTTTAAATAAGCCATTCTTCTAACTTCTTTCCGCCCGATTTAAGCATTTCACCGGTGATATCATCATATATTGCTGCTTTGTGATTTTTGAGCTGTTTTATACATTTCTTCTTCATTTGGATCTGACATGTCTTTGTCTAGCTGGTCCCATTCTGGTTGTATGTTGTCAACTGGTGCTGGTGGTGGGTCTGAATTCAAAAGCTCACTGAAGTATTCAATCCAGCCTTTCATTCTTCCTTCTTCATGATGTTACCATTCTTGTATTTTACTATTTTGGTTGTAGTTTGCGTTTTTGCAGTCAGTTCTTTTGCCTTCTTGAAGATGTCTCTTTGGTTCCCTGCTTTCGACGCCTCCTCTAGTTCTGTTGCTTTATTTTCATACCATGTGTCCTTGTCCAGTTTGGCACTTTGCTTAACCTTCTTATCTAGTGCTTTGATAAACGTGTGCTTCATCTTTTGTTTAACACGTGTATTCAGCCTCAAATTTTCATAACAAAAGTCCAATATTTCATCTGGTTCGCTCATTATAAAATTTGTTCAATTTGTTGCGTTGTCAATTGTGTTATTTGTTTAAGATTCATAATAGTTTAGTTATAACACACGGATAATTATATGGATTTACTCTGAACACGCTATTGCAACAGCTGTTTGAGACACAAACGCCACCACACGATGGATTTCTTATGGCAAAAAATCGAATAACCCGTTGACTACCATGCAACAACTTTTAATTCCGGAAATATTTTCATAGTAAAGAATGAGTACAAAAAGATCAGTGAGAAGATTCGTACTCAAGAGTCATATTACTGTTATTGTTAAACCTTTCTTTCGTGAGCCCTCGCTTCCACGATTTTCATAATATATAAATATAGACAAGCGTTTCGTGCTTCCAATGGGTAGAAAATTGACTTTCACATAAATATTCAGAATGACTCTATCGCGATGTAAAATCTATCATAACATGATCCATGGTGGTAAACATAGAAACGACCACCCCCAATAAATAATACAAAGATATATTAGATGATATTCTGCTCACATAACGTTATGGTCCTAGCAAAGACGAGCAGTAATATATTATTTGCAGGATAAAGTTTAAACTGATCAAATATGAACAGTTACCGAAACATCGGCAATAAGATCGGTAAGATATAAACCATACTCTTAACAATCTGGCATCTTAAGAAACCGATTAAGTGGCGAGTGACTTCTTGCATTATACTATAAAATTAATGTAAATATGTGTTGTTTGGCTTTACAGTTTTTCCACTTTTTCTAGGGGTCGGCAACTGGTCCCTGTGGTACACAAGATACACAGATTCTCTCGGATTACTCATAGGAATCCTCTGTGTTCTTAACCATATATTCGCGGACGACAGGCAACCCCGTACATAGCTCGATCCCAATTCATAAGCTGCTCAACACAATGCTAAAACTACGATAGAAAACGGCATTTGGAGGATATCATGCTGGATGATAAACAATCGCCTCAAGCTCAACTCAGATAAAACCGAATTCGCAATACTTGAAACGCGGCAAAAACTACAATATGATAATATAGTTGTAGGTGGTGAAGAGATCAAATCAAAACCGTGCGTTCGAAACTTTGGAGTATACATTGATAGTGAGCTTAAAGAGCCAAGCACGTTCAACATGTTGTTATCGCCTGCTATTGTGAACTGCGTGAAATTTGCTCGTTCGGGAAGTATCTATTTCAGGAAGTTGCAAAAACACTCATATATGCAGTGATAATATCCTCTCTAGATTACGCCAACCCTTTGCTCTATGGTATAAACCACCACCTTGTGGATAAACTTTAACGTATCCAAAATGCAGCTCCTAGCTTCATTCTTGGGTATGGAATGCACGAAAGCATCACATCGGGTCTAATTTAGCTTCATTGGTTACCCATCACATTTATCATTCATTTAGTCACACTAACTTTAAAAGTACTGGCGACAAATGAACCGGTCTACCTTCGCAACCTACTCGAAATACAGACACAAATGAGAACTCGTAGATCTGATATGAGTATTAGGCTATGTATACCCAGGTAAAATCTTAAATCCACAGCCTATATCCACCTTCTGAAATTATTTAAGTATTAAAGCATTATATATTAATTGCAACTTTCAAAGTATTGGCGACCAATAAACCCGTCTACTTTCGCAACCTACTCGAAAAATAGACACAAACGAAAACTCGTAGATCTGATATGAGTATTAGGCTACGTATACCCAGGTAAAATCTTCAATCCACAGTCTATGTCCACCTTCTGTTATTATTATAGTATTATAGCATTGTATATTAATTGCGTTAACTCAAACTGTCTGTATAAAGTTTTATTCTAGTCATTCATTGTTAGGTTTTATTATTTTATTGGTATATTTAATGTTAACTCGCTGCAGCTAACTTTTAATGAAGCGCTTGGAGCAGTTTTTGCTTAAGCGCTTCATAAATCTCAATTATCATATCACAACTTTCACTTTACCAACTCTTTTAAATAGACACGTGATCAATTGTAACTTATGTATCAATCATCATTATTATTTCACATATAAATACATACATATAATTCTGTCCATATATATGATAAATATGAAGTATGAAAAAGGTGACTAATTCTATTGCATCGAATCTTTACTGTTATTTTAAGATAATATCAATTTCATACATAACTGTGGTAAACACGACAAATATTTCGAGAGCTATGAATACAGTTTATTAGATGAAAAGGATTACAAAGTGAACCATTAATATGTTATCCAAGTGAAAATTACATGTCTCTTTTTTAAAGTATGAATATTGCTTACTATACCAGACGATAAAGTTTAATGCTTGAATAGACTTTAAAAGAAAACAAAACATGTCAAAGGTAATATGCCAAGTATAATATTACATTTTGGCAATTTCAGATCTATGATATCAAGTTCTGTTTGGAGTATATTTGAACAAAGAAACAAAAAAAATATTTTGAATACCCTTCTTTATCAAGTCCAAATTTGAGGTGACCTGGTCATGGTCTAGAAATGTTTCTGTCAATCATATATTTATGTGACCCACATAAGAGTTAATAGTTTTTGAAAAATTGCATTACGAATCTAAATCTCGAAAAGAGGAGGTAAATGCTCATCTTTGGAAGCTTATTGTCCGAAAATTGACACAAACCTACGCCTTGACCCTGTGAATTTTATTTATTTCTAATCTGTTTGCCAACACTAAACCCTTTGAATCTGTATGTCGACACTATATCCTGAGTTGTTTTGAAATTTCTCGATTAGATTTAAACAAATAGCTTAAATTATTTGATAGAACAGTTGTTAAACAAAACATTAGGTAAAATCTTGAAATGTTCAAGATTAATGAGGAATTCACAAACTTCTCAGTCTAATTTGAGAATATCAGGGATATCAACAGAATAATTGCGTTTTTTTTAAGTCAGGCGCTATCAAATATACTAAGTTGGCGTAGTTGATAATACTTACACAGGACGCTTTTTTCATGAATATGCATTCTCTTTTCATTGTAAAAAACATCCTAATAATCCCAAATGCTATAATGTCTTCAATAATAACGCCAGCTATTGTGATGCATGAAATTATTGCATTTTGTAGTACTTGAAGTGTTTCGGTCATGCTAAATTAAGTTCTGTCTTTATTTAGGTTTATTTCGTTTCGATTCATTCATTGACCTGGGATTATAACCCAAAAAATGTCATGTTGTGGCAAAAAAGTCACATTCAAACCTAGGTTTATTCGATTGATGTGTGGCTATCACGGATTCGAACAAAGTTTGAAAAGTCTTGATTACTAAAACCTTACATTTCATTTTGAAACTGAAATATACCACTTATTTAATGTTGCTATTATATACACAAAACATTCAAACATTTTGATACAATCCATAATTATGATTTCCATACTTTTCTCTATACCAGATTCAGTAGTCAGGCTCTGTTAAAGGCATAAATTACGAAGTAGGACAGTAAACCAGTAACCCTGTATTATTTTTTGAGATGGTTATATGCAATATTTTCGATTTTTTTGTTGATAGATAGTTTGGGCTAATATAAAAAATATTTGTGCTAATAGCCTGTATTTCCCATATATAACCAATCACATTGCTTGTTATTTGTTTGTTTCCATCATTCTTACGTCATTTCGGAGGATTTTCCATCTTTGCCCAAACTCTCCATTGTTTTCGGAAGGTTACTGCAAGGGTTATGTGACCGGAAACAGACTCCGAAAATGGCGTGACATCTGGAATGAATATAAGAGGGA
>LQRL01183959.1:8098-26085 GCA_001703475.1 Hydroides elegans
ACCCTTTGTAAGAGTATGACATACGGACTTTTCACTGAGAAAATGTCTGCTGTAAGGAAAGTGTTAATATAACGTAACGTAACTTAGGCCCAAACTGCACACCGTTTTGTCCAAATACGTAATCAAAGATCAAACAAATATTTCCGCATGCCGTGCATTTTAGTAACGAAGAACGTTTCATAAAATATAATGTGAATATCAATTTGAAAAGCAAGCATGCGATGCTAATGACGCTTATAAATCTTGCTTGATTTTAGCTTAAAACGTTTCATACACCAAATTATCCTGATTGATGCCACTATCAAGCATCTTAATTATCTATAAAAACAATAAAAACCATGAAACATTATCAATACCACTTGGCAAGGTTCGTGTTTATACCAAATACTCCCACAAAAAATGTTCTTCTGATTTCTTTTTTTTTTTTTTGCTTTGGTAGCTTCCGGTTAGCAAAATGTAGCTAGAACCATTTTTTGTCAACACTGCATCGTTATTTACACATTTCTGATGCAATCAATGACCCGATCACAAGATAAGCGTTTATATGTATATATCGGAATAAAATCAAAATGACATTACAAAGGGAAGGGTCAAAAGTTAATAAGAAACTACATAATCTAATTGAGAACAAAAAAAAAATCATATCCAAAATGGGAATATGATTGAATAAAATCCAAGGTCACGTGATAAACTTTTTACCGTTTTATTCCTTGCTTAACCAAAAGAATAATCTCAAGTAATTTTATCTGTTTTGGCAGATGACATGTGACCTAGAAACACTATAATTTTGGAAACTATGTAAATAATTGTATTTCTAACCATCGCAACACGTGTCAACTCGATATGTATGATACATTTATTTAATCAAACACATGCAGTCATGAACTATGTCTAGAACCATCTTTTTGTGAACATAGCCAGAGCTTTCTTACATATCTTACCGTATTCGCTCAAGCTCACTCTCGGATGGACATACGCAAATGTGTCGAGTAAAAGTTTTGGGGGTTTGAATTACTAGAGCGAATGGGGTATTTGTAGGTAAACCTGGCTGATAGCGCTACAATCCAAAAATGAACCCTCGGCGGGACTCGAACCCGCAATCCCCGGCTTAGGAGGCCGATGCCGTATCCATTGGGCCACGAGGGCTTTTGATTCACTTTACCAATAATAATAATTATATCAGGACTAGAAAAGAGTAGCCTATGTTTACTCGAAATAATCAACAATACAAATACAATACATATACATCGGTCGTGGACATACGCAAAAACAAATCGAAAGGGATGCGTGCAAGAAGAGCGTAAATGTGAATTCTAGTCGGATATTTGAAAAGAATCCCGCAACATATCATATTTGATAAATCCGAAATGAAGGTGTCAAAATAAGCAAGAAAAACGAAATTCTGGGTCTATGAATTACATCAGTAATATGTCTTCGATTTCAACATTCCCCGTTGGCCCTAAATGAATTCCTTAATGAAAGGGGCATTCGCGGACGAGGAAAAGACGGGTTTTCAGACGTCGCGTCGTAATCTACAATGAGAATACCGTTCATTCGAAAGCGCGACGTAAAATGCCATTCAGAAAAATGTAAATGTAGGCTTACGAGCAAATAATGAATTTTTAACAGTAGTTTGACGTTGCGTCGCGAAAGTGACGTCGCGAAAGTGCGATCGGTTCAGCATTGAGTTTGCATGAATCGCTTCACCTTTGCAATAATCTTTAGGTATAGATTCTACTTTATTATTTTCTTATATGAAACTTTATCAAATCACTGCTGTTTATCTTATAATATGACTCTATCTGCCCTTGAACATACGGAAGCTGGTACTAAAAAGAAAATTCAATTAATACATATGACATATCATTGAATAGATCAATTAGTTGATAAAATAAATATAAATCACGATTTAAGTGTCACTGATAAGCGCATTGTGTCTATAGTGAAGGGCTTGGTGTTTATCACCAACATATCACTATCGAAAGGTAAGACATCTTTAAGATGTCAGGTATTCTTCAGTTAAGAAACAAACTGATTTTTTACTCTAAACATGGATGATAAAAGTGTACACTTTGTCAACGGCACGCGACATACATGGATATTCTTGGTTTCCCTTTCCTTAACAGCGAATTGGTTTTCTAAGTAATATATATTTCAAAATTATAAATATGAATATATATGAGCGCTTTGTTTCTTTTTAATTTAACAGGGAATTAAAATTAAGTTTGTTTTATGACAAACTAAATATCATTTTAGTCTTACAATACAATATAGAAGGGCACTCTACAACACATTTTTCAAAAAGTTGTTAAATCACCTTGAAACAACGTTACAAATACGAACCACAAAATACTCCTTTTTGAACACTAACATTTTGTCAAAAGGTGTTCCTTTTTTTCAAGCCAGCTGAGCTGTTCCTCCTTTTCTAGCCAGCTTGGAGCAAAAAGGAACACCTTTTGCAGCAATCAAAACCATTGATTATAACTAAAACACCTATCATTAATAACAAACAACAGGTTAAAGGCCAATTACAAGCAATTACGATCAATTTTCAATCAACTATTCTCATTAATAATCACATAAGAAATAAATTATCAAAAAAGCTGTTTCTAAAATTGCTAAAATCTCCAAGCTAGAACGAATATCCTCAAAATCTCCAAGCCAGCTGGAATTTGTTGGGGAACACCTTTTGTGAGGAACAGCTCGTGAGGTACTCTTCAATATAATATATACCTTACGAAAATGCGCAACTCTTATCAGTTAGTTTATAGCAACTACTGACTCGAGGTACTGAAATCTTGAAAACTGAGTCGAATTTACAGGAGTCGAATTGTTCATTGTTCTAAAATCATATATCAAAACATAAATATGCATTAAATATGTGTATTCGTTTTGATTGAAGCACTTATAACATAAGAGCCCGTATCACAAGGATAAATTACTTGTCTAAATTGACTTATACCACTCAATTGTGAGCTAATTTTCAAATAAATCAACCAATATGTGTGATAAAAAGTACTGGTACAATGTCAAGAATAGACAGAAAAGTAATTGCACTTTTTAACTTACTGGTATTTATCTCTATCTGTCATAAGTAAGTTTACATATATTTTTCGATAAGAACTTAATATACAATGTTATTCTTGAAAGTGCCCGGCTTACTTAAATCAACTGATTATATATGATTAGATCATTTATCGATATTAACGTCTTAATATATGCATATGCTCCTTTATAAATAGCTTTATGCAGTTGACATGTTTCATTGCACTGTTATGAGTTTTTTTTATGACAACATTACTGCTTAGATAAGCAAATCACTTAATTAAATTAAGAATGAGGGTGTTAAAACCATCTTACATTATCACACCAGCAAAAAAAGTGTTACTCGTATCATTATGGTGCATTATTGTCTGTGATCGCTGCGAAATGCAACGAAAAGAAATTAAGCCCAATATCAATGTATCTACTACATGTATATCTTCTTTGAATTACGCAGTGGTCGCAGAAAATTCTATTAAGTACGTATCCGCACCCTTATGAAATTAACATTTTGTCATGGGAATTAACTTTTTTTTTTAACTCGGTCGAGAATGCTTTTTTCGCACGTAAAATGTGGCGCGAAAATAACTTTAACTGAAAAAAAAACTATATGTGAAAATTGGTTTTATACATATACATGTAGTACTATCTGTATAATGTGAAATAATTTCATGTTTTGTATAATGTGCGATTTTTATGCAAAAAAAACTATTTATTTCGTTGATAATGCATCTTGTGCGGAAACTTGAACTATAAAAATCGATATTTCAAAGAACACAAAGATACTCCCTTGAGTTTTGTCTGAAAACTAAAACGATCAAGAACGATATTCTACCAGGAATGTAAAAAACAACATATATATAAACATATATCGCTCATTATTTTTTTTTGTCAAATTCGAGTTACTTTCACACCAAAACCAGACTCCCAAACCTAAATAATCATTGATACTGCTTTACCGCTCCCATGCTAGTCATTATTGAGTAAAATTGTTTTCAAAACAAGGGATCTTTAACTGTGTCGTGGCGTGTAATCATACATGCTATGAGAAAATAAATCACTCAAATTCGTCAAATAAAATTGCAATCGGTATGAGATATTTGGTCTTTGCATTGCAATGAGAGCCTTGCCACACGAAAACGTTTTTCCAGATTATTGACCTGTTTTCCCACGTATTCATTATGGAAAACTCAAAAACGCTCATGAGCGTTGACTGCTTATGCGAGTATCCCACAAGTAGTTAAGTCATTGGAAAACAGGGATTGTCAAAGGGGAATGTTTTGAACAGCTTCTCATATGTCCAGGCCCTATCATATTTCATAATATTTTACTTTTGACCACAAAAAAAACATCTTGTTTTTATATCTGTGAACGCCTGAATGAACTAGATTATGTAAAATACAATATCAATTTGTCTTCACATCTACAACAATCAGTCTGATAAATTATATGTTTATATATACATAAATATTGTACGGTAATCGTTTTTTTTTTTTAACTTATTGCAATAACCCTTCATGTGGTTGCAGGGGTGCGCCGTTTATATATGCATTACAAATAGATGATATTGAAGATGCTTGAAATGACCTTGCATTTCATAGTTACTTTTTTTTGCATCTTATAGGCCACACAAAGAAATGAATTTTGATTTATACCCCTTTAAAACAAAAACCCCTTTAATATATGCAATTGAATATGAGTGTTGAAGATTAGGCGTGTATGTATTTTCGCCTGCTTTTAAATGTCATGTAGGTAAATGTCATGTACACTTAAGCTTCAATATTTTTACATACAACGAATTTAATGAAAATTGAAACTGTATTTCCTTTGGAATAAAAGTATAAATGCATGATTATTGTTACACGAGATTTGATTTGATACATTGCATTATGTATGACACTTTTAACATAAAATGCTAATAGCAGCATTTGCCACTGCCAAATTATTTTATTTATTTTAACTGAAACATAAACATATTGATAAAACATGGACTTGTTAATAGATTTAATTGGATTCGCTATCTACATGTATCACGCTAATATCTTTCATATTACACAACAATTATATGTTCTTATTTCAGCTGCACCCACAGCCACGATCCTTTTTCCACGATGCATCTAATTTTAAAGATTGAACAGTTATCATAGACTACATAAATATTTATAAGGTTCTCTACCAAGCATCTTATCTTGTGTGCAAAACGTCACGTAATTCAAAAACTAAAAAAAATACATATTGAAATACTATATCATAAAAACTATTAATAACCCAACATTAACATAATGTATCAAAAGGCCACCAGACACAATGTGCATCCAAGCTTCACAATGAAGGACAAAAATCTCAGATGTCGCTGATGCCACGTCGATTGAAATGACAAAACCAAAACCAAAGCTAACCCTTTTTGAAAAAAATAAAAAAGATATATCAACGTATTTGGCACATACGTGGTAATATGATAAAGGGCCTGGCCCGACTTTGAGATTTTATCATTTTTTATTCTTTTCAAGTCTTTTTCTGTTTCAAAAACATGTCAACTTATTCGGTTGAATGCCTAAATTTGCAACGTGAAGATCACATAACAAAAAGCTTGTTTTTACACGATGCAACATCTAGTGTGGCCAAGTCCTTATATTTATTCATAGGGGTTTTCGGGGTTTTTGTTTTTGAATAAAATGCTACATAAGATTGCAGCACTGTCTTATTATCATTGCTTTATTCTGTGCATATGTGCTATTTAATACGAATAGGAAACGTGGAATCAAACACATTGACGAATTTTCGTGGATAACAACCATAAACAAGTATATAATAAGTTTTTCAATCAATTTATTATCAATTAGCTTTATATTTTATAGACAAATTTCATATAAAAGCCATGCGTCTGGCTCGGAAACATTTGTTATCGCGCAGTGACTTAGTTCGAATCCAGTTACTATGCAATCTAGAACGGATAAGTATTGAAAAGAACTTATATTCAACTGTAAGTTATGCATCGATTCGACTAGCGTTTATATCATCAGGAACAACTTGAAATTCATTAGCGATACTACTTGAATTTCGATATGAACGGTTGCTGATTCAGGATTTTTTATTCAGGATATTCATTCACATATATCTTCCAGGTGCAAAGACTTCCCGCTTGATTCAGGATATAAGTAAATTGCATTGGTCGTTAGACGAATTTATATTTGACATCTAACTGAACATATCTCGCGCAACCATACCAGCCTAGGATAAGATATCGCTAAGTGTCCGCAAACATTTACGCATTTTCGTCCGATTTGGCTGTGTCCGATTACATTGTAAATTTTAAAAGAAACATATCAACCTTATCACACCGACACCGCGCTTTAAAATGAGCCACCACCCCGCATCCCTTCTCCTTCTCCTGGCCTTTGCATCCATCGTCACGGTCCATTGCGCCCAGGACGACATCAAATGGAAGCGCGACGTCTATACAGGACGTCACTTGGACGCCTTACTAACGGTATCCACAGAAATCGACGGCTACGTCCTGAACTCAGCCATTTTCTTCATGTACAAACCCGCGTGTGCCAAGCGCGCTGATGCTCTAGTTGATCTGATTAGAGTAGCTGGTCCCCCTGAGTCCTATTTAATGATCGCTAAGCATGACTATGAGACGATTCATAAGCATATCTGGTATAGACTGGACACACAGGATGATCTCAAGAAACGCTATATATTGGAGGGTGATCGCTGTTTGAAGGTTCTCTATTTTCAGCCCGATTTCCATGTCAATAACCCTTTTATATGGGATGAGGACTCGAATGGGACGCTGCTCGATTGGGTCTGGAGCTTTGTTGCAGTCAACATTGATGTGAAGAACAGTCTTCCCTTTAAAATCAATGTATACGCTGAAGGCAATGGCAATAAGCATTTCCTCGCGGCCTTAGACTCAGGGGAAACCAATCAAGTGCACAGCCATTTCACGCGGGCGATAACATGCTACAATGAAAACGATCAACCGGTCTATGCTGAACGAATTACACATGATTTGCGGAATACCCAATGGGTGATTGATGTCAAGGCTGAAAAGGTGGATGGTTTCGTACCGTGGGAAACCGAGGGCAATAACTATTGGTTGGAAAACATGCATGATGACCAATATCGGATCCTCAGCAAGAAATGGACTCGCAACTGGCAAATGGCCGAAGGAGAGCTGATCACATATAAGCAACCTCTGCTTCTGGATCGATTCACCGACATCGGTTATGTCAAGCGGAAAATACCCGAAGATGTCTATACGTTATTGCGCAAATTCTACGACGATAACCAAGCCAACCGCCTATCGGAGGGTGCCTGGGAAGACATGGAACCGAATATCAACACAGACTCTGTTCAAACCACCATGGTTCCATTGACTGATGAGATTCGTGAACAGGTCTGGGATTCCCTGCACAAAACCATGGAAACCTGGTGTAACTGCAAACTTGAGAACACTGCCTTTTATGGTATACGCGAATATTACCATGGTAATGTGCTACGTATGCATGTTGACAACGCTGAAACGCATATCATATCGTCGATTCTACTGATACACAAGAATCTAGAGAAGTCTGGACAGACTGGCGAAGACTGGAGTCTACAGGTGATAGACTACAATGGTGAACGACGCAACATCACGTTAGAAGAAGGTGAAATGTTATTGTACGAATCAGGAACATTGATCCATGGCCGACCATTGCCGTATCAGGGGAGCATCTTTGCGAATTGTTTTCTGCATTATAAACCAGCGGAGGGTTGGAAATGGAGGAGGTATTATCAGAAATCGGGACCGATCATTACGGATGGATCCACGACGGAACAGGTGGATGTGATCGATACTGAGTTCACATTGCGAGAGGAGTTTAGTGAGAAAAAGAAAGATGAATTGTAAAAGGTTTTCATATTGATTTAGGGTTTATTTTGATACCTGATGTTTGGAATCTAGAATAGTATTGAATATGATGAAATGTTTCATTATATCAAAGGGCACATAATATAGGTTTCTAAAATTATTTATAGGTATAATTAAGTAACTTTTTTATAATGTAGCCCTATACTATCTACGTTAAGGATCAATGCCGTAATTTCAATAAATGTGTGTCACATATAGGACTACGTGCTTCGACCGAAAATGTAATGAATCTAATCGCGTGTCCATAGCCTACGGATCTGTAGTTATTCAATTACATTTCCACGAACAAATGTATTTTGCTTAAAAAAGAGTAACATCTATCTTGTGCAATGCCCATTCCATCCCATCAACACAATTAGATTTCATGACTCTGTTAAATAACATATAAAGCATTTATCAAAATAAAAATGACACAACAGATACTACAGGTTAATTCGAGGCCTAATCCGTCAGGCATTCCTTTTTATATTGCGTTAATAACCCTTTTTATTGTTGTTTTTTTTTATACTACACTATCCCACTCGGCAATGCGCCCACGGACGTCAAGAGCAAAACCTAATTTGAGCCCATATGTAAGTTTTCCGGACGTTCTTATTCGTCACATACGTAGAAAAGACGTCGCATCGACGTCGCGTCATAATCGGACGTACGAATTACGTCCTACGGCTGCCGGGACGTAGAAGGAAGTCCGGAAAACTTACATATGGGTCCAAATCGTCCTCTCGACGTCACGTTCGAAAAAGACGTACTATGGACGACCCTTGCCGAATGGGATCACTCTCGGTAAGGGACGTTCTTGCGGTATCGTATTGAGAAACAACGTCAAGCACGTTTTCATTTAGTCATTTATGATATTTTCGGACGTCATATTTCGACTTAACGTCGAATAAGCGTCTCTTGTAACGTCCGTCCGACTTGGTTGCGATGTATCTACGTCTCTGATGCAAAGGGACGTCAGGGAAAAATAATATCAACTCAAATCATAACATGCAGTCTACGTCGTACAACGTCTTACCGGGGATGGTACTGAGCTATATAGCATAGACGGAAGTCAGGGTCTAGAGTGCTCAGGGATAAACAATGAAACCCTATTATAAGTAACTATACAAACATTTATAACAAAAAGAACATTCTTTCTTTCACTGTGTATGTAATTATGGCTTAGTAATTAGCTCATAAGTAGTTGAATATTGCCAAAACGTTGTCACGAACAAAAGATGATAAGATGTCTTTTTCTTTTACCTCTCGTGTTAAGATATGGGTTTGACTTAAAACAATGAATATCATAATATTAATAAATTAGGTAAGGTCGACGGAAAGGTCTGGAATAATATTACATTTTTCTACTATTTCATCTCCAATATAACGTTATATTATGTGTTCAAATGTATGCCAGTAGAATGTATAGAGTTACTCAAAAAGGTCGCTACGATAACTTTCAAGGTGTATATAATAATTTACATGTACCTATATTTTCTAATATAATCGTTGTGTACGGTCAATAATGTATATCAGTAGATGAATAGGAATATGCAATAAAAGTGACACAAAACTATAGAAACGTCTTAAATATTTAAATATGATTTACTGTAATGCATGTGTGTAAATGTATGCAATGAATACCTTGATAGCCCCTGGCAAACTGATAAAAGCTGTATACGGGCCTAGCCCTATTGGTAGCTTTTTTTAGTTTATTTTCCCTAACAAATCTGTCTTCCAATGTATTCCTTGTGGGAAATCGAAAACGCGACATACTAGATTTAAAAAAAACTAGCGTTAACTAGCGTTTTGAGTTAACACACCCGGCCAGGCTATTTATACCATATTCAATGGTTATTTTTGCAGTGTCGTTTTTATGAATATTCGAAATGTGATCATATATTCCAATCAACGCCTTTCTTTGAGTTTCCAGTGTGATAAGACCCTCCCTCAACTGTTTTATTTTACATTTTTACATATCTGAGATGTGCCATTAATACTATCCGCAAATATAATTCAAATATGAAAACATCTTGGATATTTTAAACATTGACTCACTTGTTCGTGTTTCGCAATCCTACCATATTCTCATATCATTATCCATTTAATGCCAATTATTATCCGGTAAAAAGAGTCTTAATTAAACTACTCTATAGAGGAATAACTTTGAATTATATTAAATAATTCATTTTCCATACTTTAAATCAATTCCTAGTTTTAAGTCTTCTTTTTTGCATATTTATTTGCATCATCGTTGTGTTTTGATGGGATAAGTGCATAGAAAAATTTCAGTTAAAACTGGACATCTTAATAAAAACTGGTCCTTAATTATTTGGTATAGAACTATTTAAGTTTACTATACTTATTTCTTTTGATAACGGACACAATAATATTATTTGTGCGTTGCACCTACAGTAACACGAAAATACCCTTAATTATTTTTGCCGCTAAACCTCATCTTTATTTTTTATTCACCATATCTATTTTTTTTCTATTTTCAAGCCCGTTGCACTTGATTATCAATGGTCTTATCACTTTGAATGCGGCAATCCAAATCATATATGTAGGTCCGAAAAACCGACTTCGTGTTTTTTTTTGTGTGTGTAATTATGAAATAAGATTATGTACAATGGAAATTAAGAGTCGTTTTTAAAGTTAAAATTGATGAACATTTTTATTAGAATAAACGAAAATATATAATTTCCAATCGTTGAAACATAATAAAAGAATAATAGTATCATAGTATCACAGTTATGCAATATTAAACTTAATTATACCTATACATTTGTAAAAAAAAAAGTATATAGCGGGGCACCATTTCTTTTAATCTATGAAATGGTTCCTACAACTAGCGCATTACTGACACCCAATATAATAACCGTGACATACTGAACTCATCCAAACTAAAAATATAAACATAACCTGTTTTTCTTTTCAAAATGAGTGCATTATTTATATCTCCGTATACTGTTGATATCGTTGACGTGAAGATTAGCGCGCACTGTAAAGGGGAGCACGTCACGGGCTGTTCCCCAAAAAAGGTGTTCCCCACCAAATTACAGCTTGTTTGGACATTTTGAGAAAATACTTTCTAGCTTGGAAATTTGAGCAGTTTGAGGAGCACCATTGTTTAGATTATTTCTTAATTTTCGCAATAAGAAGTGAGTAATATTATTTCGAAATTGATAAAACTTGTTTGCAATTGTCTAATTGACTATTATATACAAGATATGGTAGGTAATATGGTTATATCAAACATTTCATTTTTTGCAAAGGTTGTTCCTTGCTGGCTAGAAAAGGGAGAAACAGCCCAGCTGGCTTGGGAAAAATGAACACAATTTTGTAAAATTTAAATGTTCAAACCCATTATTTTCATGTTGTTTGTGCAGTGGGGTGCCCTTCTTTATTTTTAGAAAACTCTACGACACATTTTTTTTTAAGTTGTCAAATCAGCTTTAAACAACTTTACTAAGACACACAACAACACAATTTTCCTTTTTTAACATAAACATTTTTTTAAAGGTTTTTCCAAGCCAGCTGAGCTGTTCCTCATTTTCTAGCCAGCTTGGAGCAGAAAAGGAACACCTATTATAATAATTAAACTGTCCAATATCAATGAATCGCCTATTATTAACAACAAATAACAGGTTTTATAGCAATAGCAAGCAATAACGATCGATTTGAAATTAGTTATTCTCATTAAATATTACAAAATAAAGAAATTATCAAAAAAAGGTGTTCCTCAAATTCTTAAAATCTCCAAGCTAGATCGAATTTCCTCGAAATCTCCAAGCCAGCTAGGATTTGATGAGGAACACTTTTTGTGAGGAACAGCTCATGGGGTACTCTTCTTTTATGATTCTTTAGAAATTACAATGCAAATATAAAGCATACAAAGTCGTCTAGACGATTGATTTATATATTTGCAACGAGTGGTCAATATGAAAGGCAGAGTAAAATACAATTTAAGAACAATATAAAAAAATTAAACTGTATTATACTATCAACAGTAGATTATAGGTTACCAAATAGCCAGAGTGTGGTATGGGAAATACAAGAGCGTCGAGACCACACGAGGGTCTATTTGATAACTGGCGTATTTTATTATTCATTAGAAATTGAAATGTTGTTCCCCTTTTAATAGACCCTCGTGTGGTCCGGAAAATACAAGAACGTCTCGACTGCCTCTCGACGATCTTGTATTTGCCATACCACACTCTGGCTATTTGATAACCTATACGCACATGATCCTAACTCATCAATGTGTCAAATGTACGTGATGCATTGGAAGTTTTAATCCCGGAAGAAAACGGTCGCGTCAAAAATACGACTTGGTTTATTTTGTGAGTTGCATGAAGGAGCGTTACAACGAAACAGGCCAAAAAAGGGCTCAACACGTGTTTGTTATCTATCTATACTCATTTCACTTGAAAAAAAGCGTAATTTGTACGTTTGAATTATGCGTTTTTTTTTCTGCAAGTGAAATTGGTATAAAAAAAAAACACACACAGCTTTGAGCTTTTGAGCTTTTTTAGTTGTTGCGGGTGAACGCGCCTTTTGAATCTATGCAACTCACAAAGAGTCTAGGAATTCCACATGTATGTGGAACTTGTAACTTATATTTGTATGGAGTACAACCAATCAGTAAATGGAGAAACTGGAAAGTATTTACGGGTTTTAAACTTTGTATTAGTTTTTAAACACTAGAAACTTGCATTTTCACATTTACATTTACGTATAAGCTAAACAATACAGAATCAGGGCAGTATTAGACAATATTATGTACGTATGGCAGTTACACGTGGTTTCTAACCACATTAGGCTTTTGGTCGTTATTGCACAATCGTACACAGGTGTATATAGGTTGTTATTGAATTTATAAAGTTACAGAATCCAGTATTTTTCAATATCTCACCAAAAGGAACGATTTATATCCAATAAATTGTTGATTCGCAATAAAAGGATTAGCCAATTGCAGTGAGTCACTTTTTTGTAAAGAATTCAATTTCACAAAATTTGTGTTAGGGTTTAAATTAAGTAATATGAATTGATAAACGATATGTTAAAATATACTATGGTATGTAAAGGTGTTTAAAATCTAATTACAAAACTCCTTATAACTATGGTCAAAGTCATATTTTGCTTTAACGCTCGCAATAAAACGATTAATCAGTCTATTTATAATACACCAACATATCCCATCATCAGACAATTAAGTAGTGTAGTTAACCTCAAGTTGTGCATTATTGAAATTCATTTATACCAGTGCATGTCGATTAAATTATTAATCCCTATAATCATTATAATTACCTTAGAATATGAATAAAAATGTATTTTCGTTATAAAAACATGAACACTGATCGAACAAGTTTCACCCAAAAAAAGTGTAGCCCTAGTTTCGTTCATTCGCGATTCCATATACAGAGATAGAATTCTAAATAAATCTATGAAACAAATACCGCAGATGTGTATATTGTGTTCTTGTGTTTCTGGTTAAGAGCATTTATAATGATTAAATGAGATTTTCTTTCGGTGGGAAAATCCAGAGACAATAACGTCTGTTCATTTGTTTAACATTATTATTCCTGATACAATAATTGTATCAGGGATAATAGTTACCTCCAATTTTTAATAAAAGTTACTGTAATCGAAACCGAGAAATACAATGTATATCTTAAATTGATTAATATCATGAATCTTTAATTTGCAGTGAAGTTAAAAGAACTATGAGTTGATCTTGCATGGTTTGTTAGATGTTGCTTTGCCTTATATATAAATTTAAAAAAAAAAACATTTGAATGACCGTATTATGTGGATCTTTATGGTACAGAAAAGATTAGATTTGCTATTGCAAAGGCAAAATGTCGTCAAAATGATGTAAATAATTTTCAAATGATCGATTTCAAGCAACTTGGATACTCCAGAAGATTTATCAAAGTGCATTTAATGTGATCGGGGATTAGAATATCGATTGAAAATGTTTGATTTTTTTGCTCTTTCTTTTTGTTCGTTCTTTTTTTTCGTTATTTTAGTCCTGGAAGCAAAATAGGTATGGGAAGTTTTCGATGTTTAACATATGGTCATGCCAGGGACCTAAATAGTTCTACATGTTAAATATAATGGTAAAATGCTTATCATATTGATATCAAAAGGGGCTTGCATGATCATTTCAAAGAATAACTCAACAATGAATATACGGATAACTAGAAATAATCAAGACCATTTTCTCGGAGAATATTCATTGTTTGATATTTTCTAGGATTTTCAAATAAATATTATTAATATAATGATATCATTAGACAATGATAAATAGTATAAGAAACAGTAAATACTTTTAAATGTATGATTTTACAAGGGTATGTTTACACTTTCGAAAATGAAAGAGATTATGACACTCATACGTTTTTCAGTTGTTAGCTTAACATGCATTTATTATGTGATGTTTCTTACATATTTAGTTAAAACTAAATCATTGCAACCAAACACAAAATATATTGCAGCGATCAAAATGCACGATTTACTTGTAAAACCGACCATATCTCAGTTCGCGAAAAATAAGTCAATGAAAGTATTACTTAACAATACGCGATCAGTTAGCTTTAATATGTCTCATGATACACATCTAAGAGACCATAATAGCTCTCAAGAAAAATATAAATCTCAAAATTTTGAAAGCGTAAACTCTCCAAATATGAAAGGAGGTATGAGAAAAAAATATACCGATACGAATGACATTTCCAGGGAAGAGCCCCTTAAGGAAAGGACACCCAATCCTGGCAAGTGCAAAAACAATACAACCATGGTTGTCATTATTCATACGTCCACTTATGATATACATATGCGAAATGCCATTCGTAAGGGATGGGGTTCGCAAACACAAGTCGATGGCTATAAATTGCAATTATATTATCTGGTTGGCTGGCGCCCGTCCAATGCTACAATGAATGTACTGTTTAGTGAAATGCATACTCACAAGGATATCATTTTGGGTGATTTTATGGATACTTATACAAATTTGAGTATCAAGAGTACCTACATGCTCAGATGGATAGTACACCATTGCAATACTGCAAAGTACCTGCTCAAAGCGGATGACGATACTTATGTTGATGTACCTAATTTGATAACTGCCTTGGATAACCAGGAACGAGTGGGAAATATCAGTGGTATATACGGGTACTTATTCAAGCAAAGAAAGCCCAAAAGGGACCCAGCGAATATGTATTATGTATCGAGGGCGGTTTGGCAATCTGACTGGTGGCCATCGGCAGTAACTGGCCCTGCATACGTTATAAGTATCGCAATACCCGAAATAAGTATTCGGGCATCCCTGAACAGTAAGATGGATACGCGTCGTGGAAATGTTCCAAACGTACCAAAGCATGCTCAGACAGTACCCGAACGACTATACAAAATTGCAACACTTCAAAACACGCCGATTGGCCCAATGGAGGATATAATCATAACAGGGGTCGTACGGGAACGAGCAAACGTTCCGATTTACGATCTGAGGGACATGCGACATATTCAGGAACGCCATTGCAGTCACGGTCCTGGGATATCGTTCCATCGCGTTTATGTCAATGAACATAGTCTGCATTGGAAGAAACAATACCCACGTTGTGACAGACGGATACCTAGTAACATGGAAGCTCCGGAAGCGATGATAGGGTTGAGCAACTCTACTCTACTTCATAATGGGACAATGTTGAAGAGCAAAGCGTTGAATTAGATTGAAAATCTAGAATCTATGTCAATATGATAAAATCAGTTAGCGTTCTGTGAATTGATTCACAAATCGTTAATGAACGTGCTACTGTAGAATTCTATGTTTGAAATTAAAGCGCATGAAACATTTCTTAACTCATAGATGTTATACATGTAGCACTAATAATAGTGCAATGTAATTAAGACAGGAATACCCAACTAACCATTTTTGAAATAGCGTCTCTTGTACTGCTTTTGCCTTAAATTAATTCTGAAGTACTTTAAACATGATGGTTATTTGTGCTTATGGAATGCTTTTATTCTTAATTTAAAGCAGGGAACATAGAAAGCATTGCACGAGCGACTTGATTGGTTCACAACTGCCAAAATGATAAAACAGTGATATATGGAAACGTATTTTTGGTTCACAGAATAAAAAAGAACTTATTTTAGTTTTTTAATGTATATAATACGGGCAAGGGCACCTAAGTTAAACTGCTATGCCTTTATCACGTTTGTACCAAAGCCACCAATCTATATTAGCATATAGAAATAATTATAACTTTGGTTTTATTCGTATAAATCCAGGAAAATACGAAATGTCTAAAATGCGAAATGTTATCTTTTCTTTTCTGTGAAAATGCCAGCAGGATACATTTTTGAAAATAATATACATCTCACCGAATAAATCCCTTGGTACTCATATCAAGGTTTGCTAGCTGCAACAAATGACCAATACAGAAAATCCATATCATTAAGTGGTTGTTTATCCTACTTTCGAATTTTTATTTTTCTGATTTTTTTATCTAAGACAAATGAAACATGTGGAACATTCCTTATATTCATGAGGTCAGATAAAGAGGTTTTAGTAGTATTTGCATATGGTTTTACCCGATTCCCATGTTAAATAAATTCATAACAACATTTTCTCTTCTTACTAATTAAGGAACTCAAGGAAAACGCACCCTTGCACATGTTGTGAGGTGAGAGTAATTTTTATCTTTATTTATATATTTCGAAGCATATCCTCTATTTGTTATAATATTATCACTATTTGCTGTAGCTTTTTTGATAGTCACTTAGACATAAAAATCAGGGTTACGTAGCGTCTTTGAAAATGCTTTAATATACTTGAAAGGCGAAATTCCTTCAAGTATACTTGAATATACTTGAATTTGAAATATTTTCCTTGATTATACTTGAGTTTGGTTCGGCAATTGATTTCTGATAATTAAATTACGTAATTGTGTATTTTTGTATGTATTTTCTGTATTTTTGTGCGCCTGCGGCGCAAATGAATTCACCACATATCTTTTAAAGAATTTTGAGTACAAATGAAATTGAAAGTAAGAATCGGTTTGCCCTGTCAAGCGTTATGATTTCCCCGCTATTTTCCAGAACAGGCTTGCCCCATATGTCATTTTTCTCTAAATCTGTACTGCAATTTATAATTGATAATCATTTTTAAAAATCGCACGCCAAGCAATACCCAAGATACTAATAAATGGCCCGATTACTATCGAAACGATTTTATTTTAAACTAACGTATTACTTGTGCTAACTAATGGCGCCAGTACAACATTTATTTGTAGGAAAAAAATGTCCCAGTGTGGCCCAGATGTCAGATATTGAAATGAATAGATATTCGTTTTTTGATAAGCTACGTTTTGACAGCACTCGACGAAAAGAATGAAACTTATATCAATATGATATGAGTTTCTCATCTAAATGAGAAATTCACATATATTTAAAAATTATATTTTGATTTATAAAAAAAACGTCATTGTCCCCTCTGCGTCTCTCACACACATCTTGAATGTTTATGCTATATTTGATCCAATAGGTTATTAATCTATGAATCATATTTATAATGTTACATTATCAGAGCTATCAATAAGATGGAATTGCTATTCTAAAAACTATAAATATGCAAAACTTTATAAGCAACACGTTATCGCTCTTTCGTATACAATATAGGTATACAAGCTTTTCAGTTTCGTATACCATATGTGTATACGAAGGCCGCTTTTCTTATACTATATATGTATACGAAAATATATCTATATAAGTTTTATATTATCCTTAATCTTATTTTGAATTCATTGTATAAAGGTACGTTTATGATTTTTCGCAGCGGTTTTTTTGTGTTTATGATTTTCCGCTGCGGTTTTTGTGTTTATGATTTTTCGCCGCGATTTTAATATTCATAATCATTTAGTCTTGCGAAAACGCAAGCTGGTAACAATTTATATTGACTTTTATATTAAAATTCCGTCGAAGTGAATAGGTAATGCTATTTTGTAAGCAACAGCAAAGTCTAATATATTGGAATAACTAC